>VZUI01036251.1:0-80500 GCA_013401135.1 Cettia cetti | reverse complement strand
CCCCTTCCCAGCTCCCTCAGGAATTCTCCAGCCCCTTCCCAGCTCCCTCAGGAATTCTCCAGCCTCTTCCCAGCTCCATTCCTTTCCCTGGACACACTCCAGCCCCTCCATTCTTTTCTGGGGGTGAGGGGCCCAGCAGTGCCCGCAGGGCTGGGGGGTGGCAGGGGCCCTGCAGTGTCCCTGGCACAGGGAGCAGCGATCCCTGGACAGGAGCCATCCTCTGCTGGGGGGTGGCAGGGCCTGCCCAGCCCCGGAGAGACCCCAGGGAGACCCCCTAACATCTCCCCACCCCCAGGCACGGTCCCACCCTCACCGGACCAGCTTCCCTCCTCCTCCTCAGGGTGCACCCCAAGGAGGAAGCTCTGAGCCCAACTCCTGCTCCATCCTCCTGCTGTGTCCCAACTCCTCAGCCTGGCCGGGGAATTAAAACTCCCCTGCCCTGGGCACAGCGAACCCCCGGATATGCCCCAAAAAGGGGCCCAGCCCGGGGCCGGGTCCCTCCCCGGGAGCACCAAATCCCCCCGGGGCTCTGTCCCTGCCAGCCCGGCCCGGGGGTCCCGGCACTCGCCCCCGGGGCAGGGCAGGGATGGCGCAGGGGGAAAGGGGAAGGAAATGCTCTGCGTGGTTGTGGTGGTGACACAGAGGAACGAACCCGGCTGAGCTGGGGCTCCTGGGCTCCCCGGGCCGCCCCGGGACCGAGATTTGCCAATCCCCGGGCTGGGGAATCAGGGTGGGATGGGGGGGTGAGGACTGGGGCTGGGGGCTGGATTTGTGCTGGATCTGAGCTGGTGTTGGGGGGGGGACAGCAGAGCAGGAGCCTGTGCCAGCCCCACACCTCTCGTCATCACCTGGACCACCCCCGAGTGTCCACAGCTGGCCATGGGGTGTCCTGTGTCCCCATCCCTGGTCAAGGGGTGGCTCCCAGCCCCACACATCCCAAATCATTCCGCTCCCCCACCCCACGTCCCCAGGGTGCTCCCAAATGTCCCAAAGGCACCCAGGCAGGGGAGATGCAGAGCCTGAGCTCCACAGAGACCCCAGCACGCTCTGTGCCCCCCCACCTCCAAACCCTGGGGCTTGGAAAGGGGCTGGCAGAGGGTGGGAGGGGCTGGTGGCCTCTGTTTCCCTGGGCAGTGACAGTGACGTGTCCCCAGCCCCCAGCCTGGCCGAGGTCTGGGCTTAGCGGCCACCCTGCAGGACACCCCGGGGTGAGGGGACAGCAGCCACAGGGGACAGATTAACCTGGTGTCCCAACGCTTTCCAGAGGGACGTGAGGATGTGCCATGGATCACCCCCGGCAGGGCTGTGCCACCCATGGCCTGTCCCTGCTCAGGGACACCCCAGGTCCTGCAGGGACTGGCCTGTCCCCCCTGTCCCCACTCAGGGACACCCCAGTGTGCTCCCTGTTCCCTGCACAGCTCCTGGGCACCCCCAGGACCCCCGTGACAGTGCTGGGACACACTGGGGGAAACTGGGACACACTGGATGTGCCCTCAGATGTCAGAACTGGGGTGCACTGGGGTGTACTGGGGTGCACTGGGGCACACTGAGTGCACTGGGATCTCACTGGGATCTCACCGGGGCACTCGGGACTCCCCGGCCCCGCGGGGTGCGGGGCAGTGCCCGGGGCGGTGGCGCTGGGACAGGAACACCGTGTCCTGCCAGCACATTCCTCATTCCTGCCTGAGTCACCGCTGCCTCCTGCCCGGGCAGGGCCCGGCCCCGCACCCACTGACCCCTGACCCCTCAGCCTGGACGCCCCCTGCGCCCCCTGCGCCCCCTGCGTGCGCTGCGGCCCGTGAAGAGCCCGGGCAAGTTGCCTTCACGTGCCGCCCTGCAGCCGCGTGAAAAACAAGGCCTCCCTTAGCGCAAGTACAGTGCAAGCGAGGGCGTGCGCACACACAGTGTTCGGCACTCACAGGGAAAGGAGCCTGTGGGGAGAACCCAGCTTTTCCACATGTGTTTAACAGACTGCCCTGCTGAGAGGGGACAGAGGCTTGGAGTAAAGCTCTTAACATGGCTGCTTTCATAGAACCGTTCAATCACTGAGGTTGGAAAAGACCTTGAGATTTATCTAATTTGTCTGCTCGACTTTTGATTTTGCTGGATCTTGGTCCATTCAAGTCTTTTTTTAATGTAGCTCAGCCAACATTTCTTAAGAATATTGCCTTAAACTGTAAGATCTTTCAGAGCATGAGAGAGACTGTGCTGTACTATTGAACTAGGTTCATTTGAGAAGAGTTAAGTGACTTGTTCATTTTCTGTCGGTTTGAGCTGCTAATAAAAAATACAGTAGGTTTTTTTTTTTTCTTTTTAGGCTTGTGGGAGACCAATGCCCCTAAGCCAGGAATAACCAGGAAGTTGCTTTATCGCTGTGGGAATCTCTAACCACTATTGGCTGTGCTACAAGGTTTGTGGGAAAGTAATTTAACTTATGTATTTGTCAGCAGGAAGATTAGTCACAGATTCTTTAACTCACATAAACTCTTTAGGCAACGGATGCTCAATTTTTATCTTGATTTAATGTTGCTCTCTGTCCTAAGAATCTGAAGAAGTTCTCTTAAGGACCGCTAATAAGGCTGGTTTTTATCTGTAATGAGGATGGGTTATAAGTGTAGTCTATAGAACAAAGATCCTTGATAGTGATATGGGCGAAAAAAAAGCAAGAAAGGAACTGTTTCTTAGACCACTTTGTTCTTTGGATATTCACACAGGGATTCAGAAACAAGCCTGCTTTGGTTTTCTGTCCATAGTATAGGTGGTTTATGGAAAACTTCTATTTTGGTGTTAATTTTCAGTTCACAGAACTGCAGTGTTCTCAGTGGTTGTATCAGCTTTGAGCTACTACTTGATTTCAGTCATCTGCATATTCTCAATTAGAATAGGGCTCAATTTCTGTACAAATTCTTAAATTTTGTAAATGCATAGGAAAGAAGGTGGTGAGGTATTGTAACAATTAGTCCTTATCAGGTAATTGTTTCCACCTTGTTCTGTAGGGTTGGAATATCATTGCACAAACACAGAGGTTAAATGAAGAATGTGATTAGCCAGTTTGCTCAAGCATGTAGGCTGAGATCTTAAGGTTGATGTGCTCCTCTCCTGTTTTCAGCTGTGTTCTCTCTGATTTACGAGCACACTCAATTGTCAGCTGCTTGCAGTATCAGGCTGTTTGCAGCATCCTTTGTGGATGTGTTTGAGGCTGAGCATGGGACATGACAATGTGAGAACCAGGTGGATCTCTCCAGGGGCTCAGTCACACAGTTGTATTTGAAGCAATGGCAGTACCATACCTACCCTCTCTAAACAAGACTGGATTTCGGCAAAATATTCAACAAGCTGTGTTTTGAATGCTGAGAGTAACTAAATCAGCATCTTAAATTTATTAGTCTTTAAATATTGTAAGAGATCACTAGGGAGTTTTATTTTGCATGTTTTTATGACTGAAATCATGTGTACACTTTACAGGCACTTTATTAAGCTCAGCAGGTCTTTCCCCTATTTCTGTTTGGTTCAAGTCCTTTCTGAGGCAAGAGTTATGACACTGTGTTCCCCATTCCAGTATTCTTATGTGCTCAGCAATGAGCAGTTGAATCAAAATCAGTTTGCCAGAGGAATTTAAAAATGGCATGCTTCAGAAGGAGCTCTAGCAGGCATGAAAGTGGTAATTGCAATAATAAAAGAGAAACTGTGTTTTCTTTACTCTCATATAGCATCTGGGGTGCCATCAGAAGATTCACATTTGAGAAGGATCAGTAAAAAAAAAAAAAATCACTGAGGTAGATTAAAAGATAATTTTTGTCTTCACAACCAGAAGTTTCACTAACTTCATAAATTTCATATGAGGTTTTGGTCTTAGGACTGCAGCAGAGGAGAGAGAGAAGTAGAGAAAACTCAATACCTGTGTGGTAGGAACTGTCTGTATGATTCATGGACTTTGCAGCAAGGTCATTTTCAACTGTGTGTCCATGACAGGTATCAGTTTCTATTTAAAATCTGTGAAGTATAACTGAGGGAGACAAACAACTTGATTTAATTTCTTCTCAGCAGCTTCTAAAACATCTTATATATAAATTTTAACAGATTATTTTTATTATTGGTAAGAACAATAATAAACACTGTATGGTGCCTTCCTAAAGCAATTGACTGTTTTAAGGTGTATATTAGCAATTTCATAGCAGGTGGAGTAATTTTCTCTGTGTCAGATTTTAAAATTTTATTAAGAAAAGGTATCTAAGACAAGAATGAAATACTTCCTCCTTTAATCCATTATATTATTTGAAGTACTAGCTATTTGGGCTAAAACATTCCCAGGGTGTACTGGTGCTAAATTCTCTCAGAAGCTAGAATAGCTATTCCCAGCTTACATCCCAGTCTTCTTACCAGCTGACCAGAGCAGATGTGAAGGAGCAGAGAAGCTGTAAATCAGGGATCCTCTCAGGGCTCTGGATATCTCTGCCCTTGTCTGCCTGAGCCCTTCAAATCCAGGGTAACCCTGGGGTTGCCTCCAGAGCAGAGTTTGAGCCTCCATTAGACAACACTCTCAGGAGGAAAGTTGATCTGTACAGAGGACCAATTCCTTTCTGTGGTAAACTGTCTTCTGGGAAGACAAATTGCTTGTGATATAAACTGCAAAATGGAATTATAGTTGTTTCAGAAATTTCATTTTGGTGTTGTGAGCCATACCACATGAAGCCCTTCGTAGTTCTTACCCTTTGCTTAAAGAATTGTGATAATTCCTAATAAAAATTGAAGCAAGTTGTTTGCCTTTAATTGCCTATATGAGCATTTATGTTTCCCTTCCTCATTTCACCAGAAATTTTTAAAAAAGCCTCTTTTTCTTAGGATGAAACGTTAGGCTGTACTGCTTTATGTAGACCTTGGTAGGTGTAACTAAATACCTGAGAGATGGGGTTATTTTCTTACCCCAGACTGCTGCAGAAACTGTTCAGCCTGAGTCAACAGATCTCTGGGCAGTTGCATAATAGTTTCTGGGTGAATGGGAGGGTATGAATCTGACAGGAATGTTAAGTGTAGTCCTATTCTCACACCTCTTGGCTAAAATCCTGTGTGTTTGTGTTAAATGGAGATGATGCAGGTGAGCAGCAAGTGTGTAGGACTTCACAGAAATCCTCCTGTGTGGGAGCTGCCTGCACATTGTGGGGAAATGTACTAAAATAGTACCAAATGGAAATGTAACTATTTTCCAGATCTTTAGCTTGAGATGTTCTCAAGTTTATGGGTTTTATTTTCTGCCTTCCCAATGCTTTAAGGTAAAAACTTCATGTCTAATTGGTTTTGGCATAGGATGTGAAAATGGAGATGGCAGTTTGTTTCTCTGCAGGAAACAGAGAAACAAATGTACCAGCATTCAGTCTTCAGAGTAATGGGAGGTAATGTTGGTACAGCATTTGTTCTTTCAAATATGTATTTCCTTAATGAAACAAATATACTACAGATTAAAGAGTCTAAGAAATAATTAATGTAATCTGATCTTAATTTTTATTCCAAATTTGTGAATAAATTGTTGTACTCTAAGTGCCATATTTCTTTATTGTATTCTTCCCTTTTTATGCCAAGGGTGTAACAGGAATGAGCCAGGATGTGTGGAACCTTTGTCTGGCTTCAGTGTTGCTGGAATGCTGTCCCTGTAAGATGCTTTTACAGGCAGCACGTGCATTAGGTGAATCCCAGAAGAGTCCCTTGATTTGTGACTGGCTATTTGAGCACTTTTACCAAATGAACACTTGACTGAAAATCTTAATTTCGGCCATCTGTTTACAACCAATCAGAGACTAAAGCCTTTATACTGATAGTATAGGATATCAGTACTGGGATCTATTGGTTTAGAGCCTTTCCTCTGTAAATAATTTCAGCTGTGTTGAGCCATAGCAGATCTGGAGAGCAGATTTGGAGGTTTTCTTCCTTTACTCCTTTTGCCTTCATAAAAAAGAATCTGAATTTGGTGGTTTTCCAGGGAGGCTGCACAAGTAATTTGCGCATGCTGCAAATTTGAGATGTGCTTTCTGCAATATTACAAAATTGGAGAAGAGGTATTCAGATTATTTCCTGTTGAGATAAAGGTTTTAAACCTTTCTATACTTTATCTTGTTAATGAGATACTTAGGTACCTGTGCTCTGATTAATTAATGTTTTTATGTATTACTTTAGATTAAATTGAAATTTTTCCTGACTGCTAAGTTCACAATAAGCTGCTATCGTTTTCTTCATCTGTAAATAGTAGTGTTTTTTCTGGTCTATAGCACTGTAAAAGTAGGGAGTGAAACTCATAATTGTGCAAGTAAAGTAGGAAGTTCTAGGTTTAGCCTAGTAGAGACTAGGCTAAAGTGAATGTTGTTTTTTTTTACTTGAGGCATTGCTACAAAAATAATCTGTAGCTAAGCAAAATAATATTTAATTTCTTATTTAATCAAATGTAAGTTGGGGTTTTTTACTTTTCCAGAACTTCTGCAGATATGAAAGAGATATATATATATATATGAAATAAGATATCATTCTTGTTTCAAAATTCTGGTAGTAAATCTATTAGTCCATTATTTAGAATGTGAATTTGACAGGGATTCCTATTTCATAAGTGAAAGGTACTTGGGAAAACCCTCAGTAAGTGGTTCAGAACAGTTTTCTGAGCTTTTAACTTGTTAGTAATTCTGCTGCAGAAATCAAAATATTGAATAAATTCTGATAACCACTTCATGAGTAAATATTTTTAATTTCCATGAAAAGTGGTTGTGCTTATGTTTATTAGCTTTGAAGACGTTCTGTCTCCATCTGTTTATATAGTTGCTGTGCATGATGACTGATGTTACCAACTGGTTACTTCAGCTCTGTGACAGAACAGATATAAAAAGCTCTTCATGTATACAGGAGCTGATGCCCTCATCTCTTGGTCAGCCAGTCTATAGATACACAGAAATTCTAAGTGCCATGTTTTGGTGCTGTTACTGTCAATATATTGATAATGAGTATTGCCAGATAATCTAACTGATAAATATTAAATGTGTTTTTTAATGACACTTATCTCTGTAACACCACTTCTGGTTTTCAGATGGGTAGGACAAAAAATAAGTCTCTTTGAAGGTCTGACCCAAAGCTTGCTGAAGTCAGTAACAAATTAATCTGATTTCAGTGACCTTTTGGTCAATGTGGCCATTCATGAGAGAGGCTTTTGTGGGTCAATGTAAAGGCTTCTCCTTTCTTAGTTGCTGTATCAGTGAAAATCTGTGTAAGCAGCTGGTTTATGTCACAGTGTTATGATCTTTAGCTTTTGAGTGGTATTTCTTCATTTCTAATTGAAAAGACAAAAGAGGGCATGATATGGTTACCCAGTCCTGAAATATTTGTGATTCTCATCTCGCTGTTAAGTGTGTTTGAAATTAGCTGATGAAAAGCTAGTAATGGGAAAGCTGATAGATATACAGGCATAAATCTTCCACAGATGCACTGTGAGCATGCCAGCTTTGTTCTCTTAAATAAGGTTAGGAGGAAAAGAAAGTACTTTAGTCAGTTTCTTTCCTGGGAATCACCTTTTTTAGAAAATTCCCGTCTGCTTCAGTGAATGTAACAAATAACAGTAAAAAGCGGTTTGCCAGGGGTGAAATAAGAATTGTTTGAAAGTAACATTTACAATTGAAATGGATCTTTTTTTGTCCTTGGCTGTCTGGCGGAAAATTATACCCAAGATCTTTCCAGCCTGGAATCACAGCATCAGAGGCTGCAAACCAGTTTTTTCTTGGTTTAATACTCAATTGACAATCAGAAGCTGTTGACATAAACGTAGTGTGTATTGTTTAAATAACAAACATTAAAGCTCTTATGAACTAGAGAATTCTAGTCTCCTGTAGTGCTTTTGTTTGCATTTCTATTAACAAAATCAACTTTAGCCTCTTTCACTTTGAAAGAGCTGTTATGGAACTCAAGATTGTTAAAATACAATTGTTTGAATGCTTAAATCTTTGGTGAAATATGTTGGTGAAGCCCAGATACAAAGCACTAAGAATTGCCATTCAAATTTGTTGTTATAATTGAAATTGGTATTATCACAAAACTCCAGGAGTACATTGGCTGCTATTTTTCAACACATTGTGGATTTCCTGGGGATGGAAAAAAATAGCTGGTTATGCTGGATGTAAAACTGTATATGTGATATCTTTTCTTGGTCGTCTTTCACAGACCTCAGGATTGTTCATGGTGCCCACTGGATGTAGCACAAAATCACTGTTGTATAGCTCATCCCAGCGGAATGTCAGAATGAGAAAATAGGTCAGAAAAGGAAATATTTTTGTTTTAATTAAATTGTCCCTTCCTGAGCACACTTGAACAAATTTTGAAAGCACTGTATCAAGTTTCTCTTGATTTTTATTTATTGTCTAATCTTGTTAGTATTAGCAAGATAATGTTTAACTTACCTGTTCTTCTTCATCTCTTCTGGTTTTTTCTTTTGAAAGCCAGTGGGTTGAAATTAAGCTTTTTTTGAGGTACTGGAAAGGTAGGGTCTCTGCATACCACTAGTAAGAAATTCTGGTTTCATAAGGACTACTATATTGTGGTCTTCTGACTAAGTGAGTTTAAATCACCATGGAATTTGTAAAAGCTTATCCTGGTTTCTTTCATCTTATCAGTTTTCACATAAGCCTGGTGTTTTTCTTTCATCTTATCAGTTTTCACATAAGCCTGGTGTTTTTCTTTAGATTAGTAAAGGAACACTAAATGGCAATCTGAATAATGTATGCTTTTAGATTGTTCAGTTATCATTAGAGATCAGCTTTCTTGAACAGAGGATGCTCTATGTTCACCTCAGGTTTTAAGGCTACATTATCACTGTGGCATTTACATCAATATAACATTGGGCTAAGTAGAAGTTGAGCTTTTTCCTCATGTGACCAAAAACCTCCAAGTAATAGATGAATAGGTGAAGGATGGAATTAGAAGCCACTCTTCTTCACTGTTCTGTTCTCCCTAAATAATCTACCCCTCACCTAGACTGAACTCATGCTTGTAGTGCAAGTCCATTAATGTTACTCAGTTTTGGGTGCAATTTATTCTTGTTTATTAGATGGCTAATTCAGTGAAGGTTATATAAGTTAAAGAAGTTAATGGGCCTGTTAACTAAAACAAAAAAAATGTCTGTTATGTGACGAAACACTCATCTTTTTACTCCCAGAGTGAGTCCTATAGCCACAACAGAATATAGGGCACTGCCTCAGAACTTAAAGTAATTCATAACATTCTAAGGCTTGATTGTGTGGGTGTGTTCTGCACAATATAAGGTAAGAGAACTTCCTTCAAATAGTGTATGATATTCAGGAACTACACCAAAAAAAAAATAGTTACATCAGATGCCATGTGTTAATCCTGACTTTGAATCATTTGATTATTTGGTGCTTGTAAACCAGCACCTGAGTCCTCAAGACTCACCTTCCTTACATAAATTAGGAATAAAAGCAGAGGAGGACAATAAATCTCATATTGCAGCAGTAGAGAGTTGTAGATACAGAGATCATATAACCAGGGATGATGACTGTTGAAATCTCAAGAGGTAGGGTGAAAAGCTGAGGTGAAAAGGGTAATTTTGCATCTTGTCAAAAAGGTGAAGGATTATGTACTGGGGAATGGCAGTGCAATGTTTAATGTATGAGTATGTAAGATTCACTCAGTGAGTTCTGCACTTGGTTCAATGTACTGTGCAAACAAAAATAAGTTATTAACCTTTCATTGCCTCAGTTCCTATAAAAAAAATCTGGATGATAATTTATTCCCAACTTCATAAAAATATGAGGAGGACAAATACATTAAGTATTGCTTGGAACTGAGCTGTTTATACAAACTTGTAAGGTCCTCATATCTGAATGAATATAGGCCAGAAATTATGGAGCATGGGCAGTATGTATTCTTAAGGAAGAACTCCTGGAATTTGCTTTTTTAATAAACTCATACAGTTTCTTTCCTATCAGACTTGATTTTCTTCAAGAAACGTAGGAAAGTCTTGGATTATTTTCCAATGTGATAAGTACAGTGCTTGTCTTGAATGTTTATCCTTTTTCAGAGCATATTCAATTTGCTCATTCCTAAGAACAGAAATAGTAAGGTCTAGTGGAACTGCAGTTCATTAATTTTATGTTGAAGATGATGAAAAACAGAAGTTATGTAGGCTTTTGCAGGTTCTCTTAGATTAAAAGAATCCATAGAAATTAGTGATAGAGGAATGAGCAGAAGTTCTCTTGGAATAACAAATACTGTCTATAGCTTCATCCATAAGCTGCTTTAATGGGTCTGTTTGAATAAAAGGAATGGTTGTCAAATACATTATATTTGTTTTGCCAGCAGATTTTATTTCAATTATTTTCATTCTGTACGCTTAATATGTCTGAAAAGAAGTCAGGCTTTCAGCAAGTCTTCATCCAGCAAATAGGATGATGGCAGGTGAAGAGTAGGTAATATAATTTGACCTGTGGCTATATTTGTTTAGAAAAATTTCTGAAATGCCAAGTAAGATGGAATTACTCAACAAGCAAAGAAAATAAATGCTGGGGTTGGCATGAGTTCTTTGGGAATATGCCAGTGTAGATATAATTGTGCTTTTTTGCTGAGAAGGTCAAATCAACTTGTTTAAAAGCAGTGTAGTTTCTTGAACTTAGACTTTTTTTTTTTTCCCTGTTTTCCTGCCCTAGGTCATAAAAGAGCATGAAATTGAGATGAGGTGGAGGAAGGTGACTTTATTAGCTCTGTAACTTCATGGATTGCTAATTCTAATGGACCTGTTGGGAACACAGATTTTGTAGTTGAGCTGTTCCCTGGCCTTCCTCTGTCCAGCAGAGGAACCCCAGGAGGCAGAGCTCTGACTTCCTGAGGTGTGAGACTTTCATTCCTGCAGTAAGCTCAAACCCCTCATTGCATCAATGCTTGTAAAGCAGTACTAATCCTAAAGATCAGTGGCAAGCTTTCTGCCAGTAGTTCTGCTCTTGACATCTAGTTCCTGAGCTGAGAAGTCACTGTTTAATTTTTAGAATAATGGGATGGAACTACTCTTGAAGTATCATGCATACTCTTATGAATGTGAAGGGTGCAAAAAGTGGTAGCAGATTTCTGTCATGGAGCCTGGAACTAGACTGTAAAGCCAATGTAATGTGGAAAAGCCAAGATAACTTTTACATTGCAACAGCTTCAGTTCCCACTGAACTGTATTTTATTTATATAAGGTGAGCTGTTGAGAATTTGAAAGAATAGGGTTTGACCTATTTGGGTAAAGTTTCCCCGCATCTTTCTAAAATAGTGATGTTGGCTACAAGAGTCAAATTTTCTTTTTTGAAAGATAAATGTGATTCGAGACATTTCTTAAGTGGCTTTCATTTTTTTGATATTTATAGTCTTTAGAAGCTGGGCTCTGTTTGGAGAGGGAAGGCTTTGTGTAACACCACTGTTCTATCCAGCAGTACAGTGTTGGTGGCTTTGCAGTGCTCAGCAGTGGAGAGTGCTGCTGTTGGACAGCTTCCTTCTCCATGTGTGCATGCTCCAAGGAAAGCTGAGATGCCCACTAAACAGTTTATCACTTCAGAGCTGCCTGGAGAAAGGAACTGCATAGAACAGCTTCCAGGATCGGAACTTTATCCTTTAAACTTACCTGGACGTAAAATTGTTTTTTAAACACTGCGTTTTCTGAGTTAAAGGGATAAGCATAGGTTAAAGGACTTGAAAGCTGGTTCCCATTTGGGATTGGAATCTTAACTTCCTTGAGAGCTGGTAAAGTAAAACTTACTTGTTTGCCATATGGAGAAAGAAGTGACAAGTAACAACATAATGTATGAAGGAATTAAGGACTATACAGCATGATTGCATAGTTCTTAATTCTTATTATTTTACCTCTTCCCTCTTATGTATTTGCCTTTTTTAGTGAGGAATGCAATTTAACTGGACATTATTTTGAATGTTTTTCTTTTCAGCTTCATCAAATCAAGTTCTTGCACTTGCTCATTTTGTGAAACTTTGTATCCATACTCATCACTTACTAATTTTTTTCCCACTGTGATCAGACTACTCAATTTTCTGCATGGTTTTTCTGTTGGCAGCTGAAGTTCATAATAGATTGTTTATATATTTTAATGTCTAAGGCTCCTGTTGAGAGAAGTATGTTACTACTTTGATTCTCACTTGTCTCTGAATATCTTGTATTTACTGAATGAATACTATCTTTATTTTTGAAAAAAATGCCTTCAATTATTTTTTAATCTGGTTTCTGTCATATAAACTACATCTTCATTTGCTGCTTTTTGGATTTGTGCTGACAAATGTGATGTCTTTGTGGTTTAGTTTTATGTCTTTTATTTATCTCAGATTTTTCTTCTGCTCCAGTGTTTCATAACGTTTAACGTGAAATTTTGCCATACCTCTCTTAATGTTTTTTATGAGCACATGGCTCCTAAACTGACACTCATTTAGATGGTATGTTAGTTTTTCTGCAAGATTAAGTTTTTATATAAAATGTAATGTGAACATAGGTATAGTTCTTGTAATGCAATGTCAGGTAACTCAGAACATTTGTCAAGATAGAACAAACTGTACTGCTTTCTGAATTCCTGTATCTCTGGTCTGTTGTAAAGGTTACTAATCTCTAGAGAAAGATAATGGATCACATGTTTAGTGTAATAGCTTTTTGAGTTTCTGCTTTATCTGCTAATTTTAAAATCTTTTAAAAGTAAGCTCATATAAACAGATTTTAATGTGAAATTTATTGGAAGGGAAACCAATATGTATTTACTAATTTCCTGTCATGCACTCAATACTACAGTAGCTGTTTATTTATATTCCATGTGCTTCCTAACACAAGCAAGTTAAACCTGGAATTACTCAAATCACTATCTGGATACATAGAGTACCTAGATATGGAATGGACTGCAAATTCCTTGTGTTTCTTCACCTCTAGTTTTCCTCTTTCATGTTTTTACAGAATGTAGAATTCCGGGGGGTGTGTGTGGCACTAAAGCCCCACAAGTCACACGGAGCAGTAACTGTCTTTCTGTAAATGGTGTCACTTGACATGGAGTAAGGGTGGCTTACAAAACACTCCTCAAAGCTGCTTTAGTACCAAACACATTTGTGTGTTGGGGCATTAAACAGAACTCTTGTTAAAAATACAGATTTATAATACTGCCACTGCCCCTTTTATTCTATGTGAAAATTTCCTATGAGTGTTTTTTAAAATATATTTTGGAAACTATTGTGATTTTAGCTATGTATAGCAGCTCACAAGGTTTTCTGGATAAAGAATATGCTAATATGCTAGTAGCCAATATTGGCCTTGTGTACATCAGTCCTATTGTTTTGATTCTAGTGAAAATCAAGTACAGAACTTGCAACACCTGGCAGACAGAAAGAAATTGCATTTGCAGACAGGATTACAGTTGCAATACCCAAGGTGTTAAACTATGAGGTGACCATTTCTTTAATCTCTACTCTGCATTATATTGCAGAAAGAAGCAATGTATAGTTTACTTCAGGTTGGAATGGCTTCTGCATGAAGACAAATGAATACATAGATAAATCTCTTTAGTTTCCATCCTTAACTCTTCATACTTCAGAAACTTTGGAAGTTAAACAACTTAAAATTTCAGGGGCAGGACTATGTGGTACTGCAAGTAATAAAAACATTTATAAAAGTTACTGAATTAAAGGCAGCTGAGTGAAGGTACACAGCAATAGCACAGTATAGATAATTGAGGTATTGCCTTGAATGAAAACAGTGAAGAAAATGATGTGCTTTGACTTAGAACAAAGGTACAAGAAGGTTTTTATTAGTGGTGCTGATAAAAATATGCTGCTGTGCCCTGCTGCTACACACTATGACTTGGAACAGTAGAGGGAGACCCAGGATGACTTGTTACATCATACCTTGAGTTTTTTGATTTTGCTTGAGGTGTTTTCAGACAGCTGAATTACCATGGAAAAGGGTACAGGCCAAAGCAGTGTTTCTGGCATTTAATTAATACACTTGATTTACATTTTGTTCAATTGTGATGGTTGTCTTTAACTTTTCGGGCCACAGCACGATAGAAATTTTGATCTACAATTTTTTGAAGTATAATCAGTCAAATTATTTTTAATAAATAGTTGAAGTGCATTGGTGCTCTAAAGTCTGAGAGAAAAGCTACCTCTTTGAAATAAGGAAATTTGCATCTAAAAGGCACCTTTGGCTCAGTCAGCTATGTTGATAGTTACTCAGTGTCACCTGTTCCCTGTTAAAGCTTAACCACTTTGCTAAACTAACATCAGTCTAAACCATTGAAATGTAAAGGCTTATATATTAAAAAGCTAATGCTAAGTTTCTTTATTTATCATATCTTATTTTTTTCCTAGGTAAATGCCAAAAGACTTGAAAACTTTGTTTCTGTTTCCAGAAGATTCACTCTAGTTCTTACTCACTTAAAAGAATCTGAGTTTTTTGTCTTGGTTTCCTGTAGTTCCCTGGTAAATTAACAACTTTGCTACTTAGCTGGACTAGCTGTGAAAGAGCGTTTGACATTCATGCAGTCCTGCAAAGAAATTGGTAGCTGTGTTCCTTCTGTGGCCACAACAAGGAGCAGGTGTGGGCAGTGAACCATCAGTGGTCTTTGTAATGCTGTTCACCAGTGTACAGAGGCAGTTTGGCCCAAGTCTGAAGGTTATGTTTCCTTAAGGGAGCTTTATCTCTTAAAAAATCTTAAACCTCTGGACTTAAAGATGGAGGAGCAAATCCTTTTCCTTCACGGCTGAAGTGTATTCTTGGGGTGTGTGCAAAAGGGAAATATTAAAATAATCTTGAAAATCCTGTGCCTTTACAAGAACTGAAATTCTAGATTTGGATATAAAAGTCAGTACTGTCATGTAGTTAACATCTCTTAAGTGTTTTGTTTAAGTTACAATGCTCACATCCAAAGCATGGGTTTGAACTTTTCTTTTGAGACACTGGATCTATAGAAATGTGTAAAGCCAGCTTTCATCTTCCTGAGATATGAAAGTACTGAGGAGAGCAGCTATTGATTGGATTGGATTGCCAGCTCCTTTGAACATCACAGAAATACACTAATGATAGCACATAAAGGATGTAGCTGCACACTAGAGGAACAGATAAAATGGGCACAATGTGGCTTGGGGTGGGGAGGGGATGGCTCTGATGCCATAGGTTCAGTCCTGACAAAAAGTACTTGCTGCCTTTTATGTTTGCAGGAAGGTTTAATGTTTGATCTTCTGGAGGGATCCTCTATGAACAGTGAGGAAGTAAATGAAATCATGATTGAGCTGTTGGTCTAAAGGTGTCTTGTGGGCTCGTGTGCCACCTGGCTTCTTCTGGAGCTCCTTGTGTAGCCTGTAGTTTTGAACAGCCTTGGAACATGATTTGATCTAGTGATGACCTGTGTGCTCCAGTATGACTTCTTGGAGTGAGTGACTGATTTTTTCAGTTGACAGACAGTCAACTGAATTGTTTAGTGATGCTGACAAATGAGAAGTATCCCACTTGTCTTAAAGGCAGGAGGAAGTGCAGCTTCTGTTAAGGTCTGTTGCTAACATACCCACTTGTTGTGGAGAGTGAAAGACGTTTTCCTGGCACTATTACTTATATGGTAATAAAATAGGTTACATTAAGAATTAAATGTAATGTAAACATAAGAATTACACCTTTTCAACACCCTGTCTCCCACTGTACAAAAACAAAAGGACAGTCTTACCTATGGCTGTTGTCCAAAACACTGACAATATCCCATTTTCGACTATGTATATGCAGTCAGCATCCAGGTTTTCATTATAAACCTTCATCTTTTTTGAGTAAGGCTTTTGTAAAGATGAGAAAATAATATTGGTGGCTTTGTATTTTAAGTATTTTCTATCTAGCTATCTATCTAGCTATCTATCTAGCTATCTAATCTGTCTGTCTTCTGGTCCTAATAAGTCAAATCTACTGGCAGTTAATCTGTTGGAAATCAGGCTATTATGATTTTTTTTTTTTTGACCTTGGTTTTATCTTAGGTCCTGTATTGTTTTATCCATCTCTGTTTACCAGGTTTCAGTCCCAACATAGATTTTCATTGGTAATGATACCTGTGGAAAATCTTCTGCAAACTAAATAGTTTTTCTAACAAAAGCCACAATGATGCCATTCTAATATGGCGAGGTATTTTAATATGCTGAAATATATGGAACAATACCTTTCTTGAAGAAGGTATAGCAGTTTAGTTGTTTAAATAGTTCTCAAAAATAAGGGTTTGGGGAATAAGTGTTTTTCAATTAAACGTGCATGGCACGTTTGTGTATCTCTGACCTTTTACCTTTATCTTTCTTTTCTACTCAAAAGTTCAGTGTTCTCTAGAACTTTTAACTTCTTTTGTTTGTAGCAGCCACTGTATACTCATATCTCCTTAATTATATGTTTTTGTATATTGCAAAACAAAAATCAATAAATAGCATTTACTTAAGGGGCCATCTCAAAAGGCACAAAGGCTGTGAGGAAAGAATTATCAAGTTAATCACAAAAGCCTTGTACCTTTACTCCAGTTTTCAAACACAATGAGCCTGTCTCAGTGGCTGAATTGGAAGTGTATTATCAGTGTTCAGATTTTTGGATCATTTGATTCCAAAAATAATAATGGCAAAATAAAATGGCTGCTCAGTAGATGCCTTTATTTGATCCAAGCTTGTATTTGCAGAATAAGTATCTTTGTTTCAGATCCAGGGAAATACTTCCCTTCTAGAGCACAGCTTTAGAAACCTCCTTGCTTGCCTTCTTCGTGTTTATTAATAGTTCAGTAATAGTTATGGGGAACAACTTGCCTCTTCTTAGTATTTTGATTTAACGTTTTTGACAGTGTCGGTCTATGGAACTGCTTGGAACACTGATTTCTGGTTTAAATTATTTCCTTGCTGCTGCAGGAGTATTTAGGAAGGGTTCTATTGTGATACCCAAACCATAGGTGTTCCGTATTCTGAAAATCATCTTGTGCTCCAAATAAGGGGAGAAAAATGGATACCTCATGTTTTATGGCTAAGTATTGCCGAATGCAGGTTTTATGTACTTTTTATGTACTTGGAAACCAGCTGTAAACCTATCTTGAGTCCAAATGTTGTTGTAGTCCCCTGGTAATAGCCAGTGAGAAGAACTAAATACTGAATGGATTAGTATTGCTGCTATTTAACTTCAATAATAAGTACTAATAGAAATTATTTTATGGTAAATAATAAACCAAGTACCTCATTTAGAAGTAACTTTGTACTAATTACAGATACTGCTGTAAGCAAATGAAAGCTTGTAATTTTAATCAGTTTTGATCTCACCTAGCAGAGTTCTTGCTATACCTACCAGCTAAAAGGGGTTTGGTGATTGTTACAATCACCAAACAACAGATGACAGAAATAAGACCTATCCTATTCATTCCCCAGTTTCCCATGTGTTCTCCAACATCTGTGTTCCCTTGACTTCGTGTTAATTGCCACCAGCCTTGGCTAATGCAGTCCACATAAATCTCCTTCAGCTGTCATTCATATACCTGTATAATCATCTTTTAAGCCCACATGATACATCCTTCACTCTTATGTAGAATAAGTTTGCTTCATCTACAAGTTGCTTAGCTTGATTTCTTCTGTCAGTTTTTATCTTCCATTGTGTTCCTCTTAATATGTGCTTGGGCCAAGCTGATTGATTTAGTAGATAGGTGCTGTTGCTGGTATATTGATCCACTTGCAGTGCCAGCAGGAGTTGTTGGCAGAAGGATTGCCTTTCTTTTGCTTGCACAAGTTGCAAGCAAACCTGTAATATGTTCCTCACTTCATCCCAGAGTTGTTTCAGTTTCTATGTGTATGAAACTGTTACTGCACTGCT
This sequence comes from Cettia cetti, assembly GCA_013401135.1. Classification (NCBI taxonomy): domain Eukaryota; kingdom Metazoa; phylum Chordata; class Aves; order Passeriformes; family Sylviidae; genus Cettia; species Cettia cetti. The sequence goes on along the minus strand of VZUI01036251.1, from coordinate 62,643 downwards.
TGCTGTTTCTTTTTTCAAAGTTACTGTGCAGCTGCAGTACCTGGCTTTTTAAAAAGATCATGTTGAATTTTGGAGGGAGATTTGAGCAGCATGGTGAAAGTGCCAGAAGAGTTTCCTGTGATGTAATCAGAATTCTGCATCAAGAAGTTTTTCTGGTTTTCCTTTGATTGGCAGCTGTCTTAGGAGATTTTTCTACTCCACAGTCACACGGGTTGAGTTGTTGAAAAAAGAAAAGCCCAGCCAAACAACCCTACAGCTTGAATTGAATTGCACTGAAATGAAATGAAATACTCTGAAGATGGCTATGAATAATTCAGTCTCCTCTGTTGTAAGGTAGATGAATCAATCCTTTAATTTTTTTTTATACTACAGGTAGGAGGAGTATAAAATCAAGTATGCTAATAAGGGAGGGTAAAGTTCACAATGGAAGTTAAAATTTAGAATTTAAGGAATATCCTACTTTATGTATTTATTAGTTATTGGGCCAGCTTTTCAGCAGGTAAAGGACAATATAATGTTTTCCTGCACGTTTTTGAGATCAAGTCATTAACCACTTAGCATTTAGGATGTTCATCATCAAGCTGCAGCAAATCAAAGTAGGTAGTTAAAAGAATACACTGTTTATCTCCTGAAATTGTAATGTTTCTAGAGGGGTAAGAACACTTTTGCATTATATTGCTATAGTCCTTTGTCTTCTGATGCATTGCTGCCTTTTATTTCTGTAATTTTATTTGTAGCTTGAAACTTTGTAGTGTGTAACAGACATAAAGAAACTCTTAACTGGAGGTTGAATTAGTGTGTTTTACTTTCAGTGTACAGGGCTTAAGTAAAGAATTGATGAGACTATTTGGATGCAACTTCTCAAAACAGAAATTTAGGGGTGTGGCTACCATGAATATTCAGGAATGATAGGAAGCTGAAGCTGTTTCACCCTCTTAAATTACCTTGGCATAATGCTTAATGATTATCATGATGAGTGAATACTATTAATGAGTAGAAAAAATGTAATAAAATAAATTAGTATTTCTAGGGTATTTTAGGGTACTTTAAGGTCATGTATGTAGCATCAGAACATTTCTGTAGTAACTATGGGAAGAGGATTTTTAAAGCTATTTTTAATTTTGTTCTATGTGCAGCAAACCACTAGAGACTAACAATCTGTTAATGACAGTTCATTTTAAAAACCTTTAAATTTAGAACTCCTGTCTTACTGTTCAGATTGAAGGAAACACACTATGTAGCATAATATATTTCTGGATATTTAACTTTCTGGATATTAAAATTGCAGTGTCTTGCAAATGTAGAACTTGCTGATGCAGTTACTGTTTTTTAATAGATCATTGACCCGTCAATCAGACTCTGACCATTTCAGATAAAAAGCTTGGCTTTCATTGGCTGCTAGGAAAAGAGCACCTTTCCACAAATTAGGAAATGGTGTAATAATTAACAGGTATAATGGATATGTGCATTCAGGTTTCAGTTGTATCTTTCTGAGTTTTAGCTGCTGTTATCTTTGGTGTAGTAAGTTAACCCACTGTCTGCCCACAGATAGTTTAACTATACTCTAAAATGGATTTTTTTTTTTTTTGTGGCAGTAGAAATTTACTAAATGGATTGATAGGTTTTTTTGCTCACCTTTTAAAATCTATAGTCAGTTGTTTTTTTGGACTTTTATTTATAACAAGATGCAAAACTTACAAAGTGAGTTTAACAAAACTCATTAAGTGAGTAAATGAGTAGTAATTCTGTTCTAAAGCAGCAAAGCAAAGGTTCTTTAAAAAGTTTTGTGTACAGAGAATTTAGGTAAACTTCTTTTTTTTCCTTTCTTCTGATTTATAGACCTAAATGATTCTAGGTATGAACGATTCCTAGTACAGGAAGGAGTTTGACATCTTTGACCCAAAAAGTCACTTGGAAATTGCCAAAGCTGGTCATTTAGTAGTGGACCTATTACATGAATCAGAAAGTTGTCAGAAGTCACTTACCATTCCTAAGGTAATTCATGTTTTCAAAATATAAACTATATCTTAATTGCAAATGTTCATTAAATAACATCAAGATTCAATTCCTTTGGTGTGATCGTAGAATCATAGAACAGCTCAGGTTGGAAACGTTCTTAAAAATCATCAAGTTCCAAATCCCCTGCCATAGGCAAGTTTCATAGACCAGGTTGCTCAGGGCCCCATCCAACCTGGCTTTGAATATACTGGCTCTGCAAAATGTGAATCAGGAAAGCAAACCCTGAGTTTAGAAAAGTTACAGAACTGGAAAGTTAAGGAAAATTTTCTGAATTTTTGTGTAACTTATAAACCTTTAAACAAGTCAAAAAGCAAAAAAGTCATGATACTTAAAATGAGGGGCTGATAAATTACTGTATAACTGGACATTTACCAAGTTCATTTGAACTGATAGTAACATTTTCTATTTGTCACAGATCTGTTACTAAGCTTTTTACATCATTTATATTAGGTAGCCTTTTATCTACAGAACTTATTGGAATCACTTATTCTAGGGATTCAACCTCACTATCACCTTGCTCTGTCTTTCCCTTACCCCATCCACTACTTTAGTGTTGACTGTCAGTTCTGTTCTTCTGGTTATTTATATATTACCAATCTTTATATCAGAGCCTTCACAGCTTTGAAAGGGTATTGTCCTTTGAAAGTTACCATTTTCTGTGACTAAATTTAAATGTACAACTGCAGAAGTTTGGACACTCCAATGTTTTAAGTGGTATTTATTTTGTTATGAGCATAAAAGTGAGCAATAGCAGTCACTGGGTTTTGTATTTAGCTTCTTTGTATTTAGCCCTATCTAATTTTAGTGATTGTATATTGCTTTTCCAGTGACAGCAGTGATATAGCAGAGATCAGTATTCTGGGATGCTTACGGTTTTTCCATGTTACAACGAGCCTTATGAATGTGCAGATTTATTGACCCCTAGTGGGCTTGTTAGGAAAATGGTTGCTAATTTAATTAGTGCCAAATGACAAATTTGCATTTTCATTGTTGCGTTTGTTTTAATGGTCTTTTCCGTCTATTTACAGCTGGATTAGCTCTCGAATTTTTTCTGGTGTTCTCTACATCTGCAGAATTACCTATTGAAGCAACTTCTATTAGCAACAGCACTCCCAAAACAAATAGCTGTAATTAGTGTTTTAATGAACAGTTATAGCTGTACCTGCATATTTTAAAATTATAATTATACAGAAGAAATTTTAAAAAAAAGTCTTCTTTTTGTGTGCTGTGTAAGTGGGCTCACTTTTAATTAGCTAGAAAAGCTAGTAATTAATTGAATAGATTGATACTACATAAATGAGTTAAAACAAATCCTGAATTGCCTGCTCAGGCTTTACTGACTTCTTAGTGGTTATTAAATAATTATAATTTATCAGTAGTATCCTGAAACAGTAGTTTCAGGCTAAAACATTGTGTAAAATATTGCATTTCTAGCAAACTTCAATTATAACTAGTGTTTTATTCATCTAGTTGAAACTAATTTTCTGAGATATGAAATGATCTCCTAACCATGCTGTGAAGATTTCTTACATCTTTCAGATAAGTTAAAATCAAATACTGAGTAGTGAAATCACATTTGACTGTTTAATTAGCAATAATAAATTAAGACAAATAGGTCAATAATTAATTTAAAATTCACTATAATATGTTTCCATGTATCAGAATCTAGGTGTTGCTGTAAATTTATTTTTCTATGCAAGTTTGGCACAATAAACGTTAAATATTTCTAAAATAAATTCCCCTTTTTAGATTTTGTATGTCTATTTTTATAGGGTGTAAGTAGTCAAATAGTATTTTTCCCAGTTAAACTATGAAATACTCCTATGAATTGTGTTTTTAGAATTGTAAAGAAAATTTTTTTTTAACATTTGCTAGTATTTATTATTGTGCTTATTGCATAAACCACATTATTTAAAGTCAAACTTGCACAGCAGTCAAAAATGTCAAAAAGACCTCAAATTCATATTTTTGTGGGAGCACCCAGTATTCCAGGCCCACTGGAGGGGTTAGAGCAGAGCAGTTCAGGCCCTACTGGTGAGAAGTGGAGAGAACTGCACTGCGTGTGTGATACACGTGCGTTTGTTTCTGGGGAGGTGCAGGGTGCTGCTGCCCCCTCAGTGCCCCAGGCACAAAGCTCCACACTCCCAGGAGTGCCTGCAAGTGGGGCCAGCCCTCAGCAGGGCACGTTCATGGCAAAAGGAGAGGATTTGACATCTCCTGCCCCTGTGGCAGTAACTTGTACCAGCACACCTAAGAAGAGCACAGATTTAGCTTGCTCTGATTGTCGAGTAGCCAAAGGTAGACACACACCTGCAGATGTAAATCAGGCTGCAGATCAACACGTGCCCCAGAGCTGTGCAGAGTCAGCTGGACAAGAGAAAGCATTGTGTGCCTGCTGCCCTGCCCTCACTGAGAGAAAAGCCAGTCCTTCAGAACTCAACAGCTCTGCCATTTCTGCTTTGGCTGCCAGTGCTGAGCAGGTCAGCATCCATCTATGGCCTGTGGGACAGGCAGGTCACAGAAGTGAGCATGGTGAACATCTAAGCCAATATGTGGATATGTTTTTCCAAAAGAGTCTGGAGTCCAAACCCAAAGAACCAAATGACTGTGCAGACTTTGCAGTGTCAGCAGACACTGAGTTTCGTAGTGCAGTGACTTTGAGTCGGGTGGCTGTTTTTGCAGAGGATGAGATGCAGGAAAGAATTGTAAAACCATCAGAAACAGAAGCAGGCAAAAAAGCTGAAGAACGACAGTATGATCACTTCCAATGTGATTCTGGTCTTGGAACATGTACTACTAATGTGACTGAAAATGAATATAAGGAAGAGCATGCAAGTTCTCTTGAACTTTTCAGTTCTGAGGATGATGGGGAAAATGTTTGGATTAAAGCTACAAAACAGGAAGAAAGTGCTCAGGAAAATGCAGAAAAGTTTCAAGAACTTAATGTTCCTGCTGAGCAATTTGTGAATGAAATCCATATTGAGCCATTGAGCACTGGAATACTGTGCTCTCAAGGGAACTGTTCTCACAAGAACTCTTCTAAAAGACCCCGCAAGTATGATGATTCCTTTCATCTTTTGCACTCAGCATTTAAAAGACAGCTGAAATCCAAGAGAGCTAAACTGAATTCTTCTCCACCTGCTTCTGGGGTGAGAGTGGATCCAGACAGGATGTCAGAGTTCAAGAAACTCCAAAAGAAACTATCACAACTTAAGAATTGCTGCATCAAAAATCAAAAGTATAATATTTTGGTCACAGTTGTACATCCTTGTCATCTCAAAGAAATACAGACGAAGACTAAACCAAAGTCTTCATGTAAAGTTCCTGTAGCAACAATTGTTGTTACTGACCAGTCAGAAATTGAGAGGAAGGTGGTGCTGTGGCGTGGTGCTGCATTTTGGTCCCTCACTGTGTTTCCTGGGGATATCGTAATGCTTACAGGTGAGAGTTCTTTTGTTTGCCTTTTAAAAATATGAATCTTTTAAATGCCTGCTCAAAGTACAAGAATGTAACAAGTAATTTGGAATTATGGCTCAGCATTTGTAAGTTGCTTTCTTACATCACTTATATCATTTGAGTTCTCAGCCATCCTGCCAGAGGAACAATGACTATAACCTGGAAGTTTGCCCTCAGACACAGCCATGGAGAGTCAGGGCTATTCTGTAAGGTGTCAGTGTTTTAAAACAGTTGTTCCTGAAAAGTACAACTGCTGCTACAAACCAGACCTAAGCAGTGTCTGCTAGGAGGCTAATGAATTTAAGAATTACATCAAACTATAGAAAAAAGTTTATTAACTCTTTGTAAATGGTGTTGACAGATTAAAAAGATAATCACTGTGTTTCCAAGTGATCTCTTTCAAACCTGTGCCTTACACATTTGTAGGTAAAATGGCTATGCGGTCAAGAAAAATATGATACACTTCATTATTGTCGACACATGAGTTGATAAGATTGCTTTTTTCTTGCAGATATAATAATGTATGAGAATCATTGGTGTGGAGAGGTCATGCTTCAGTCTACATTTACCAGTCAGTTACTGAATCTGGGGAACTGCTCAGCTCTCAAGCCAGAAGAATGTAAGATTGTAGTGCATAAGTTGCCATGAAAATCACAGTAAAAAAGCTATTTCAAGTACTTCATTTTGTTGGCAATGCCTCACACACTGGATGAAATGGAAATGTGTGCAACTGAGAGGTACAAAACATAATAGAAAAGTGTGACAGGAAGACCTGAGCACAAGGTGTGGACATGACATCAGATAGGCATGTGGAGATCATGGTAAAGTTTGGTGACTACCACTATGAGCTCTAAAAAAAGTAAATTTAGTTTAGGAAAGAGAAGTTATCCCAGGACCTGGCTGTGAGATGTCTGAGATTTCGTGAGGATTAATTTTTTTTCAAAATAGAGTAAGTAGATCCATTCAGAGAAAGTGATAATTGCAGGCCATGGAGGGTTGGAGACTGTGAGGGGAAAATACTGTGGAAGTATCACCATAGTTCTTACTGTCTTTGTGATGTCCACTGTTGTGATGCCAGCTCTTTAAGGCAGGTTCTGAGGTCAGTGATCAAGAACAGTTTTCTTCTTACCAAGCTATGATACAAGATTTTTTTTTTTTTTGGTGTATTTTAAAGAATTGCACTTAGCTCAACTTCATCTGCCTCCTCTTGATAGTACCCTGATGTACAGTTTAATGTCAGATCAAGTATTATGTATCTCAGGATTTTCTTACCTTAAAATTATTCTTAAACTCTTTTGATTTTGTCAGTGTAAACATCTTCCAAAGTCACAAGTTTCAGACTTCTAAGTGTAAAAAACAGTATGTGACTTTGCCGTTTTTCCATCTAAGTTTATCCTCTGGTGGATGGTGGTGCTCTCCATGGCTTATTGGCATACATCTCATCAGCATTTCCACACTTCAGAGACATTCCACAAAGAAAAGTTCAGAGATTGGATGATGTTCAGTATGTGCAGCTAGATCAGCTCCAGCCAAATACTTTGGTGCACTCAATCCTGAAAATCATCAATATTTCTGTGTTAACAGGTAAGTTCGTGCACTGGGCTTCAACTTCTGCAATAGGTGGAACTTAAATAGTAATTTTGCAAGGCAAAATGTTTCTCACTGCTTGACTTCAAGCTTTGCACAAAAATTTAATCAAATTGCGCTATCATCTTGAATTAGTAAGGTACAAATTTCTACCCACATCGTCAATATCATGTTTATTAGTTTTAAAGGCAGAATTTTGAAGATAAAAATCTTCATAATTTGTTCTAGTATGTAAATCTTGGGACTAGATGTTAGTTAGATATTTCATCCAGGTGTTCTTGTTCAAAAATTATTTATGAAAAATGTTGTCATTTTACTGCGAAACAAACATACAATGTCCTGGAAAAGAGTGGTGCAGAGATAATAATTGTTGCAATTTGTATGTACTGTTACTAATAGTTTTAGTGCCTTGTACAGGACTATAGTTTTCTTTTATGTTAAAACTTCTAGAGAAATGTTTCTTCCACTGTATTGTACAGAAGTTATGGGAACTTTCAATTGCAACAGTTGCTGAGAGATTGAGTACAATTTCTTTCAACTCAATACAAGTCAGGATTTCAGGAGCTGAAAGATGGTCAGATGCCTCCTGCTTCAAAGGGAGTTGTCCAATTACTGAATACTTAGATGGATAAAAGAAAATGAATATACTTTATGCACTCCCTCAAACTAGATTCCTGTTGCAGAAGAAATCAGATTATTTTCTATCCAGAAGAAATAGTAGGTGTATTCTTTGCTTTTCATTGTAGTATAAAATGTGATAACACCATGATTTCACTGTAATACTGAGGCACATGGGGTTTGTGTGCTTACATGCTTTTTACTGTAGAAGTAATGTAATTTCAATTCTTTTCAGAATCTGTGTACAGCTACAGAGGTGGCAAACAAAGGAAAATTATTCTAACAGTGGAACAGAACAGAGATCAACACTATAGGATGGTTCTGTGGGGAGCAGGGGCTGCCTGGTGCCCCCAGCTTCAGAGGAAAAAAAGTAAGGTTCTTGTACCTATTGGTAGGTGTAAAAGGATTTTTGTGATGCTGCTAGTGCCTTTTAAATGTTCAGCTGGTAACATTAATCCATTCAAACTTTAAAATCCCCTTGGGAGGGTAACATTTTATGCTAATTCTAACATAACCTCCTCTGTCTAGAAGCAGTGCCATCAGCAGCAGAATTTGAGTACACTCCAGAAGACTGAGAAGGCATAAATATTTAAAAACTTGCATCTATATACAAGATGCACTTATTTGCATAGTGCCTGGTTAGTAACTATAAAAATCCATGAGTGTTAATTAACTGTGTTTCCACTTTTGCTGGGTCTTCCCTATCATTGTCTGGTTTAGCATGAATTGCTGGCTTTTTCTACATGTTTTTTCATTTTCTGCTTTCCACCTTACTTTATATCCTAATGGTCTTGAGATCAAGTCCAGTTGTAATTAAATAAAATCATCTCTTGCAAGAATTACATAGACTATGTTTCTGCAGTGACTACTACCAAATTTTGGTTTATTCTTAATCTTGTTCTTTTAAGATAATTTAAACCAGGTTTATGTTCAATTGATAATTGTGGAGATAGAAGGTTAAAAACCAGGGATATATTAAAAAAAGGAAATGGATTAATAGCATGAAGATTTTTTTCTCTGAGACACTGCCAGCATTAGAGCTGACAACTAATTTCAGAGGTGGTTTCTATTTCAAAAGGCTGAGTTGTCTTGACAGCTGAATTTGGTAGAGGGGAATATAATTTCTGTTTTGGGACAACTCATGCGAAGTTTATAGGGAAAGGAAAAACCTTACATGTCATCACACTTACAATGAAGTTTCCAGAGCTGACCATATGAGAATGTCTTCTGCTTTGTTTCTCAATCTTGTAAGTAACCTTGGCTTCCTGTAAATTAACCACGGCGTAGAAAGTGAACTCTTCTGTTTGCTTTTTTGTTCTGTAGACCACATATGGGACTTCAAATACCTTTTGGTCCAACGTAGTTCTGTCTCAGGTGACTTGGAACTGCACACAACTCCATGGTCATCCTATGAGTGCTTGTTTGATGATGACAAAAGGGCAGTTGAATTTAAAGAAAAGTTTCAGAAAAGTCAAACATCCCTCGTGGAGTTGACAAGGCTCTCGGCACACCTGGAAGAAAAATGCTCAGGTAAATGTCATCCATAGCTCTGTAATGTCTGTGCCATGCATATGTAGGCAAAATAGATGCTCTGTTGATGAAGTAAGATGGTTGTTTTTTTAAGGTAGCCCAGATCTGGTTCTGAATTTATTCTGGAGGTTGCTGCTCTGTACTTGGCCAAACTGAGTGTAGCCTTCATCCCATGAGCCCAGAGAGGGGTGTGGTGGGTGGTGCCATGCAAAGACAGCTTTGGAACACAGAGGGAAATGCTGACTTTGGTTATTCACATCAACCACTCCAGTAAATTATGTGACTAATTACTGAAAGTTTCAGTGTTTGTCAAAAACTGGAGTTGTCTAAAGCAAAATAGCTACTGCTATTGAAAACATTTTACAAAAGGACAAAGAAGACATTTTATACAGTCATACTCTCCCAGATAAACCTAGAAGATTGCTATGGTTGGTGTTAAATTCTAGCAAGTGATTGAAGTTGCAGCGTTTAACTCTAGTTTATCAATAAATAGTGAAAAGATAGGCTGTTTAAGCTATGCTTTTCAATGTCTTTGAAATGGTAGGAAGAAAATCACTTGGAAATTCTTTGTACAGTTATGATCTCTTATTTAGGCACCTTCTATAGTGGTATCTACTGATATAGTACCTGAAAATATAGTACTTTTATACATTTCAAAATAATGTTTGACCACCAGGATTTTTCACTGAATAAAATATTTCTAAAAATTTGAGCATGTGTTAACAAAGGGGGAAAAAATGAGAACATTTTTGATAGCAATTTTGGTTTTGAATCAGCTGTAGCCATTGATTTTACTTTCAGTTCTAAATAAAACTTAATTCAGATTTGAATTGTTTTTGTAGGAGTGATTCAAGTGAAAGCCCATATCTTGGAACTGAAGTTTACCATTTCCACTGGTCAGTACAAGCAACTCATCTTCTCTGCTGACACTTCACTGGAATGTGTTCTGGCTTCTCTGCCTATGATTACATATTCAGGTTGTGCCAAATGTGGTTTGGAACTACAGGAAGATGAGAACATGATCTACAAGCAATGTGTAAGATGTTTGCCATACAGCAAAGTAAAAACATTCTACAGGTAAACAAAATAGAGCTAAAGTAATGTGTATTATTAGGGAGGTAAACTTATTCCATTTTAATTTCCCCCATATCTAAAATTATTTAAAGTGTGGCTAGCACTCCCTGTCTCAGTAATGAATTTTCAAGTTGTTGTTCTTGATTGCTGTATTATATTGTCATTATTCGTACATGATATTCTTAGTTTAAATCTAATTTTTAAATTTCTTTGAATACTGTATCATGCAGGAGTGATGTTTACCCAGTACTGTGTCAGATAAAGCTAAGATGGAGTAGAAGCTTGAGGACCAAAGGAAAACTCTGAGAATCTTGTTCCAGCCTAAATCTGAAATCATGTGAATGCAGAAGCATGTTTTTAAACTGATTAGTCAGTTTCAGCTGTGCAGAAATAATATTGACAAATGTTTTCAATAAACATTCTTGGAGAGCAGAGATAATGAATTATCACCAGATGGCACTGTGAGACACATTCACACTTAGAGAAAATAAACGAAGTGTATCCTGTGGATGTAGGTACATCTTAATTAACTAATTGTTCCATTCTCACGTTTATCTTGGGCTTTTGAAATGTAATTATCATAGTGGCTAGAAAGACATGTGGGTAGAGATTGTTTATTGAGGCAACCATGGATGTAGTAGAATTCTAGAATATGTACATTTTCTGTCTAAATTTTTTCTCAAATTCTTTCTAAACCCTTTCATATTGAGTTTAATGAATCATTGACTTAAATACTGTTACTTGATGAACTGTGACTTAAATATCCTATTTATCTAACTAGGTAGTGACTTAGTGTTTTTCCTCTAAGCAAAATAGTCTTGCATCTTTATGTACTGCTTGTTTTCCTGTGAGGGAGGATTAAGTGCAAAGAGGTTTTTTTCCTTAACTGAAAAGGTTCTTCCAGTGTTTCATAAGACTATAAAATCTCAGTGGGCATGAAAAACCTCAATTTGCTGCTGCACAAAAGGTGATAGAAAAATGATAAGGATTTCCAATGTTTGTATTCTCAGCATGGAAACACATCTAGATGTAGAATTTACATGTGTATTTTTTTCACTGAATTTTTCTTCTGATCAGTTTAGTAAGAATGCATCACCTTGGGAGTATTTCAAAGGAGGGATTTTTATTTGTTCAGTAGTTTGTGAAAACATTTGGAATTTGTTACAGTACAAGAAGTATACCTTGGTATTATGTGGCTATGAAGTGGTGTATTAAGATACATGAGATAATGCTGAGTGATATTGACACAGATGGTACAATTCCAAGTGATACACCTAAGCTGATCTCCCTGCTTTGCATTTCTACCACCTCCATGGGCAATCCTGACCATCCTAACAGTGAAGAATTTCCTTCTAATGTCTAATCTGAGCCTCCTGTCTCAGTTTAAGGCCATTTCCTCATATATTCCTCAGTTTAAGGCCATTTCCTCATATATTCCTCAAACTGATTCCAGTGCTACAGTTTTGACAGCTGAGTACATAGAGATTTTCTTATTTTTCTATTTCTTGATATTATGTTGCAGAGTAAGATTGAATTGTAGTGCTTTCTTAAACTTTGCCTTAATGAAAAACAAACCATAGCAGCTAACTCTCATGAAACTTTGTTTTCTGATCTAGACCTGCTTTGATGACAGTAGAAGATGAAGGATATGAAATTTATGTTCATGTGGTGTCTGAGTTGGTGGAAAAAATCTTCCTCAATATTCCTGCAGACTGGCTGAAGAGATTAGTAGGTACTGATTCATTAATTACTTGTGATAGAAACAGGCAGCAAAGTTCACAATGGAAACAAAGTTTTAAATTGTTAACAGTTTTAAAAAACCCTAAACAACCAACATCAATATTTCAGTGGCTGTTTGACAAATTCAGAATTTCAGAGGAGAGGTTGCAACAACAGGAGGTGAGATGGTGTGAATGCCTATCATGTAACTAAATAGTTGTTGTTATGTACCTAAATATTCAATAACTAAATGGATTCCTTCTGTGCAAAATAGAATCTCTTAGGAGCTTTTAGAAGCAGCTGGCATGTTTTCATGATGTGAAACACGGAGCTGCGTTTCAGACAAGCCTCCCTTGATATGTCCTGTTTGACATGAGAGGTGTTTTATGTGATTCACAATTATTAATAGTTTAATAAGGAACAGGTTCAGCTCATTGTTTTTAAAAAGTAATTAAAAATAAAAGGTAACTTTCTATTCAGATGTTGAGTTTCACTTCCACTAATTCAATGGAGCTTCATGGAGGTAGAACTTGAATGGTAGGTGCTCTTGTGAAAATGAAGTGTAAATTGAATTGTTTTGTGTTTTGCAGTGCCCTCTTCAGATATAACCTACAGCACAATAGTAGCAGATCTGTGTCATTCCCTGCTGGCAGATACAGAGGCATCCTATTTGTTGGAAATCAGAAGCCACTTTGTGCTAGATGAGAACAGCTATCCTTTGCAAAAGGATTTCCATCTGCTAAATTTTCATCTTGATCTTTGACCTCTGCACTAACTGAGTAACAAAGACCATAAGGACATACAGATGGGAAGCAGAAGATAAATGACTTAGCTGAAGGCAGCAAATCTCTTAGAAAAATTATAATGAAGGATTTTGATTTTAATAATGGAAAAAGCAAAACCCATCAAAAGCACTGGTATGGAATATCTGCTAATGTTATATACTGCTGAAGTAATACTGATGAATTTTCATAAAGTATATTTTTATACATGTATTTTTATGTTAATTATGTTAATAAACTCCAACAATTTTTCAGTATCTGTTTTCCTTTTTCTCCTCAGAGAAGTTCACTACTATTGAGAGACTGAATTTTCCTTAGACCTGGCATAATAGAGGAAGACAGCATTCAGTAATATTTTAGTTACACAATTTTTTTGTCTTATATGCTATCTGTAGCTTGGTGGGTTTTGTTTTGCTGTTGTGGTTTAACAGCAGAATTGTTGCCTTTTACCCTCAGCAAGGCAGTAGGTAAAAAAAATTGCGCATTATGTGACAGTTAAAAACAGTCTTAGAACTCCTTGTCTGATTATGTTTCTTTGAAATAGCTCTTGTTCAGGATGAGTCAAAAAGAGCCTTTCTCATTTGCTTCACTTGGATGACCATGAGTACAAGTACATTGGTAAGTGTGTTTCTTCACAATTTAGCTGAAATTACTGAACACACAAACTGGAAGTCTTGTTACTTTAATGTGTAAGAAGAGAGGACCTTACTGTACATCAGGTCAGACAGGCGACTTCCCACCTTAGAGGTATTTGTTAACAGACACTGTACATTGCATGCATCTTCCTGCACAAACTCATAAACCAACTGTCTGAAACACTACTAACAGCTTACTTTTAAGATCTTTATTGGTGTGATTGAAGTAATAAAAGACAAAATTTATTTGGTAAAAGCATTTTATTCTAGTAATATGTAAACTGTATGATAACTGTGTAGTTTCTCTTCCCAGAACAAATACAATAACTGCTTATCAGATTGGTTTGCAGTAGTTTTGTGGGGCTGAAATTTGAATACAGCTCTATGGGATTGGGTTGCTGGTATTACTCCTTTAGCAAAGATATAATGAGGGTTGAGCACTTTGTCAAATTCAATGTAATGAGTTTAGGCTCATTTTGTATCCAGTGGTGTAATTAGCAAGACAGACGGAGGGTACCATGTAACAAATCAGATGGTGGATCAGGGAAGTCTGTTATCTTACAATTCCTCTGTGGTATCTTCATAACATTTCCTTTAGGTAATAACAATATTATCAAAATGGAAAGTGGTTACATCTCCCCAGAGAAGCCTAATTTTTTTAAGATTTTGAATTAATTAATATCATATCCTGTTTGAAAGGAAGTTGGTTTGATTTCAGCTGTAGAGGGTATGGAACACGATTGTGCAGAATGTTTTGCTGCAGTAGTCTGTGTGTCTGGTTTATGACTGTACAGTGAGAAGGGTACAGAGCTCAGGTCCCCTGTGAACAATCAAGAAGAGAAAAATGTCCTATTTTATTTTGATTAGGAATAATTGCTCTGAATTACTTTACAGAGCAGTAATTTACTTAATGAAGAAGACTGCTGCTAAAAGAGACACATGCCCAGGGGGCTTAAGCTGATTGGATTTTCAGTTTCAGAATGGTCATGCTAGGTCAAACCCAAGGCTCTTGTAATCAATGCTCTGTCTCCAGCAGAGGTGTGTTTAGAGAGAAATATAAAAAGACAGGACAGGTCTTCATCTTACTGTCTCAGAGTATTTCAGTACTCCAGTGCTGGAATAGCCTCCAGTCACTTGTGACTGTGACTTCTCTGCTTGTCCCTTAGTGTCAACACGAAGTGCTGTTGTTGGACTGAGTTACTGCAGGAAATACACCATGCTGAAGGATGTGAACAGCTTCTGGGTGTGAGACCAATAAGCAGTGCCTTCACCCTCCCTGTTCAAAAGAGGCATTAAATATAGTGCTGCTATTTAAAATAAGCTCTACATGTATTAGTCAGTATCTTCTGGGCTTTGTCTTTGTTCTGGCATGCTCACTGGGCTTCTGTCCCCTTTGGTGAAGCCACTGTGGTTATGGGGAGCAGTAGGCAGATGGGCCTGGTGTCATCACTGGCAATTCTTGAGTTGTTTTGGGCTGTCTACATGATGTGTGATCATTTGTGCCCAGAACCCATGACCAAGGAGTGGAATTTACTAGTCAAAATAATTAATACTGAGAGATCATGTTTGGCTGTTTTGTTTGCTCAGCTGCATGTTAATTAAATTTAACATGTATTTTGAAGAGAGGAAAGAGAGTTTCCCGGCTTACCAGGGACCAAAACTTCTACTTGTGTTTGGTTAAGGAAATAATTTCTTTTATTCTTTTCTACTTCAGATACAAAATCTTAGCAAAGATTTTTGTACCCTTTAGATGAGAAAGATAATAAGAGCTTTTCCATGTTAAGGTTGTTTTTTTCTCAGTGCTGTTCATGTGCTGTGGCAGAGAGCATGCCATCGCTTAACCAACTCCTTGGGCTTGCTGATCATCTCATTCCAGTGTTCCAGTTCTTTGCCACGTGTGTACATGAAAGGCCCAACCACTACTCGTCCCAGCAGATGTGTTTCTGGGAAAAAAGAAAGCAGTTAGTGATGAACACCTGTGATGCTTCTCTGAAATCCTTGCCTAAATCAGAATATCAACTTGTATTTCTCCAAGTAATGCCTGTTCTGAAAGGTATTTTTAAACCAAAATATTCCTCAAGGAAATAACTCTGGACTTCAGGCTCTGTAGCTTCTACCTGCTGAGGTTCAGCATTAAAGGGTACAGGAGTAAGTGGGTGTTTAGTCAATGCAGGCCTGTCATTTTCCCTGCAGTTAAACTAAAACATCTTCAAGGCACAAATATCTATATCTGCCCTGCCCCTTTACCTCAGGTTTACTGTGGAAGTGTGCCCTAATTTTGGGCATCAGCAACCTCAGTAGGATTCACATGATGCTCTGGCTTGGCAAAAAAGAAAGGCAGTTACTGAGACAGCCAGAGCTGTAATATGTGTGTTGCCACTGCCAAGGAGCAGATTGTTTATTCATGCCTGGACTTTTCAGCTATGAATGGGGAAAATTATTGAGATCATATTTGCACTGCAGGGAAGATGTTTTTCTTGTGAGCAGTGGAAATACTGAATTCTGATTTGCTTCTGTAAGCAGAATTCCTTAATGGATTCTCTAACAGTTAGTAAGAGGTGGCCTCAAGCATCAGGTTTTCTGCCAGGGAATGGGGATGTTTGCTAATCTCTCTCTTTTCTTTCTCACTGCTGAGAGTTAAATTTCCTGTTCCTCTTTCAAATTTGCTTAGAAAGAGTGAATGGCCAAAATTTTGGAGGTTGTGTGTTATACACACAACTGTTCATGTAAGCTTGTTTTAATGGGATACTGGAATGAAACAAAGGCATGGCACCTTGTACTGGCATTGACCAGTCTACAGTGATTTTATTCATGTCTTCCATGAAATTTAGCCTCTGGAAGAAGACCTATGCATAACTACAAATAAGTTGTTTTGCTTTTAAAGAGACAGCCTTTGAAATACCCTAAAACTCTTAAATGTTTTATTATCATTGCTGAAAAGGAATTACTTCCTCTCAGGTTTAAACATGTCTCAAATATGTAAGAGATTTGACACCTTGACTGTAATAATTTATATGACTGTAATAATTTATATAACTTACTTTCTCCTTTGATACTCTGGAGCACAGATAGACTCAGGCTTGCTGTATCCAGCTCTGTCTGATCTGCCTTGAAACTGAAGGTTTCATTGTACACAGGATTGGGAGTTCCCAGAAGAGCTGCTGTCTTTTTACTTTTGATGAATTTATTATGGTTCATTAGTGAGACTTTGACATACACACCTTGGAGAAAAAGAAATTCAAGACTAAAAGATCTTCAAAGAAGCAGTTTGGGAGATGGCATAAGGAATTTCTTCCTTTTGGGAGTTAATATCAAGTATAACATCACATTGTGAAAGATTCATGGAACATACGTGACAGCATGACATAAAGGGTACTTGTACTGAGGGTGCAGTTTTGCAGTGCACTTTCCAATTTAAGTGGAATTGTTAAATTCCAATTTTATTGTTAAAATAAGAAGACATATTCTTACCCTGCATCCTCGATCTTATGTTTCTGAGCCTTCTCTTCATCAAATGGAGACTTTTTTGAAGGCTTAATTTGTTCAGTCAAAAAAACTTCATAGTTGATGTGTGTATATAGAGAACCAAACCTCTTATTCTTTTTAAATGAAGTGTATTTTGCATTTATATTGCTTAGCTTCAGAGCCCTGCAAGAAATCACTACAGACTGAAATACAAGTTTGGTTCTTCATCTGTTTTTGCTTTGAGTGTTGGATTTTAAACAGCATTTTGAGGTAATCTCTGAGACCAGGAACACATGAGTATGATGTACCAGAAAAAGCCCTCTGCACTAAGGGAGAAAATTGTGACTCCATGCCATGATCCTTTGAACTTAGCCAGGCAGTCCTAAACTGCGATTATTTTCTCCCAACTCAGTTCCTCCCCGGAAAAACTGTTCAGCATAAGTAATTGTCCTGCAGCTGTTACCTCTGGGAATTTGACTGGAGGCAACTGTTAATATCAATATCCCCTGAAATGCTGCCTTCTCTGGACTGGAGAGCAGCAAAAGGATGTTGCTCATTGTACTAAAACAGGAGAAAAAGGTTACCACCAATTGCCTCAGGACAAACCATTTACTATGAAACAAATCCCAAACATAGTAGAACTGAGCTATCAAAATCAAATTGCTTCAGGGCAAAATATGGCTTGTTTCCACCCAAATCATCAGGATGTTCCTGTCAGAGTCCCACAGCACAAGCCTGGGTGGACAGATGAGGAAGGAGCAAATTAAAACAGGAATTGTGGAGCTGATAAGCAGGGAAGAAATGCCACTTACCAACAGCAGGGCTCTCCTCCTGGAGCTTTAATCCCCTCGCCCTCAGAACCACCACAGTGAGACGGCCCAGGTAGTCATTGTAGCTCAGAGAGAACTGGATGTCACCATGCTCTGAAGGAGGCTTTGGGAGCAGAACAACAGCTGTCAAATATCTCAAAAACTCCCATTGTGTGGCCAAATGGGGAGAAGAATCCTTGTTCACACTAATGGTTTCTGTCACACTAAGGCATGTGAGTGAATTGTAATGGCTTTATTTATGCTGTTGTAACATTTGATGGAACCAATTAATGAGCCTTCCTAACCCTTGGAATTACTCTTTTCCAGGGGATATCTATTTCCTTGCCTCTTCTGCTCTTTTCTGCTCTTACTAATTGAAAAGAGAAGTAAATAACAAAAGTGCTTATTCTTAATTCTCGTAATTCATGTGACTTTTTCTAATCATCTGGGTAGTCCCTTTACAACAGCTATGGATCTGCAGGTTGGTAAGATGGGAATTTTGATTGCAAATGTTTATGAAATACTTTTGTATTTGAGGTATTTGGTAGAACATAGTTCTACTTCAGCTTTATCCTTCCAATACTTGTAACATGACAGAAGTTCCACAATGCCAAGCAGCACTTGGAATCACATACCTCCAAGTTTTCTTTCTCCAGATCTCTCCATATGACTAGTTTGTTGTCCTCAGTTAATGCTTCATTTTTTAGTGGGAAGATAACTTGGCCTAGGAGATGATGCTTCTTCTGTTTATCAACATGATAAACCAAAAACTTTAGTGTCCTTTGGAGTAACATTTTACTGGAAACCTGTACAGGAAAAGGAAAAATATTAATAATTATAAAACTTTATAAAAATTATCTGACACTTTTCTGCTCTAGCATGACTTCCAAGGAAATATTTTTCAAAGTGTATTAAGTGTAGGCAGAGATTTCCTTAAATTGTTTAAAACCTACTTTTAAAATTTGCCTGAAGTTTTAGCTACGCAGAAGTCAAGACCCTAATGCTAAATAAGAGTTCATTTGAAAACTGTGAAGTTAGTTGGTGTTTCTTTAGCTCATATGGATCTAGTGCTGTGTGCTGCATTCACTTTTGGACACAAATGTTTAGAAACTGTAAACATTTTTTCAGTTGTCTGAAACACAAACATTTTTTGGTTTTAAAGCTTTTGTCTTGTGACGTGTGCTGAAAACTTCTTAGCATGGGAAGCCAAGCTGTACAGCACTGTACAAACAGCAGCCCAGACACACCTCCCAGGTTCTGCTGTCTAGCCTATTTCCACAGCACAGAAGCTAAAAGCTGTGAAAGCATTATATCAATATTGACTCCTTGTGGATTTCTAGAACTGCTGGGCTGAACTGCTCAGCTGTAGTTCCAAACTGGAGTTTTCATTATTCCCAGGGCAAGTTCTGGAATCCTTAACTTTAGTACAGACCAGAAGTAAGATCAGTTCTGGAGCCACATCTGTAGCCCAGGATATCCAGAAGCCCCAGTAAAAAATCCTGTCTCTGGTGGAAACAACTTCTGTCTTGGTAGAAGCATTTTGAACATACAAACATATACTGTAGTTTGACAAGTTAATATTTGCAAACAAAAATCTGCCTTGTCAAAAGAAAAAGTACCTGGAAAACAAAGTTTTCATCAAACTGCGGGTTAAGAGTTTTACGTTTTGTTTTGGACTGCAGGTAGCTTCTTTCATCAGGCAGCAGGTAGATTTTCACAAATGGGCTACAGGAATCAGCAGGAGGCTGCAGCTTTCTGACTTTGATCAAGGAGACCAGGAGCCTTTCTGACTCTTGCTCGTATTCTATGGAGAACCAGAGGCGGCCAATGTTGCCATCTGGAAATTCTGTTTCACTTTTGTCTTCAGGAAACTTGTACAGATCCGGGTTAATGGTCCCTACAACATAAGCTCCAGCTTCAAGAAAACACAAAACAAGCACCTTCAGATTAGCCTCAAGAACCATTGCAGGCATTTTTATAACTACTGCTGTATTTGGGTAAATCAGATTACCCTCTTTATTAACAATCAATTTTTTGTAAGAATTTCATATTTTATTTCCTTTCTCAAATTTAGGGGAGTAATTGTAGGCTGCACCACTTTCCTTCCTCTTACTCCTGGGATTGTACCTTGTTAATTCTAGCTATTTGTTGTTGCAGTCTGCAACTGGTGACTCCACTGTTTCTGGGGACAGACACTTCCTGGCCTTTACAAAAAATGGGAGGAGAGATTGCTTTGCCTGCCAAATGTGTTAGGTATCACAGCACTGGGAACCAGAATGACTACATTCTTGGGCAATTCTTATATATAAAATATATAAATGCATAGAGCATTTAGGTTTGTGCTGCATAATGCTATCTCTGGTGTGATCCTAAGATACATGCTTCTTAATAATAAAGCCACCCTACCCTTCAAAATAGTCCCATTTCTGCAATGCCATACCCAAAGAATGGAATGATGACCGTGGCCCAGACTCAGGGGTCATGTAGGGGTCTCTGTCTTCCTGAACCTGTTCATTCGTCAGGTGAATCCAGTCTCGCCCGTGCAGTGTTGGTGGAATGATAAATGGAACACTTCTGGATCTGCTCAAGACAACAGCACCTATTGACTCTTCTGGTTTAAGTGTGGAAACCAAACTTGGTGAGAGTAGTAAGTTTACTGTTTCTCATGTCACAGTGTAAAAATTCTACAGACATGCAAAGGTAAAAATAAATCAAAAGCAAATAAAATCAATTTCTTAATGCATAAAAATCCAGTGAGGCAAATTAGGTCTTAATTCTTCAGACAGATTCTTCTCTTTCCCCCTTTCCTTCCCTTTAGAATTTATCTTTCAAAGAAAAGGAAGAATTAACTGTAGCTGCCTGTTTTAGAGTCCAAAACCCCTGCAATGATTAATTCTCTAAGAGAGTCTCCTTCCTGAAGTCCTATTGTTTTTGTTATTAGACTAGAAATTACTCTGGAACATAGCCTGGGTTTGTCTAAATAACAGGTAAAGCTATCGACGCACCAATTACACTTGAATGTATTCTCTTTTAAATCAGAAATAATCATCACTTCATAGTTAGATTATCCTTTTCCTAAAGGAACAAAACAGAACATGACTGATGTTTGCATATAATTTAGGGATCTCCTTTATTTCTGTACATGCATATATTTGGATCCCCATCTCATTTGAGATTTGACAAGTTCATAAATTACATAGCATATGCTTTAAAAACAAAATGATAATATGTACCTTGTGCTTTTTAGTTGAATTTCAGAATTTGCCTGATCCTGGAAAATGGCATTTGCATTTGTTGTTTTGATGGGATTGATGAGCTTTTCATAAGAAAAGAGGCGGCAAAATTTTTTCCAGAGCAGATATGCAGTTATTCCAAGGAGAACAAATAAAAGGATCCCTCCTATTATACCTCCAGCTGCAGCAACTGCTTGTTCTGTTCAAACATAAAAGCACATAAAACATCATAGGAAGAGCAAAGTTAAATATATTTTGGGTGTAGACAGGTACATTAAAGCTAACAAAAACCATTCCAAACTTATTTTTAAAGGAAGCATTCAGCTCACATGCACGTTTTTGTTTGGTTATAGCGTGGTGCAGCACCTGAAGACCTATGACAATGGCAGTGACAGATTACGGTGTTCAGAAGCACTGGCAGTTACTGCAATGTAAGAGACTACAGACATGAAAAAACCCTAAATGCCAAAGAATTGTTCAGACTCTTCTTTTGCATTAGCATTTACCTTAGAATTACAGAAATGCTAGAGCTTGCATAGTAGAAGAAAAAGAGAACCCCATGAGCACCTAATATGAAAGGTACCATTATTTTGGTTTGTTCTTCCAACTGTTCATCTGTGTTGAATTGAATCTAGGCCCTGGCACAAGGAACAAAGTAAAGCTATGGGTTGTTTTCTTTCTAAGGATGCATGTGTTTCCTGATCTGTGAAGTCAAAGTTAAATATCCATTAAACACAGTTTCCTGAATCGTGAGTACTTAACGTACAACAAAATCCTGTATAATTACTGTGAACAAACCAAAACCCAAATAAAACTTAATAAATGTATTTAATGTGAATATGAGAAATTCTGTTTGGGAATTTCTCGTTAGACCAAGGGTAGACAATTGATAATGGGCTCAGTTCATTGCTTTCACATGTTTGCTGAGAATGCTGGAGTGATAGGCTGCAAAGATTATTTTACTCTGTACCTAAACTCCAGAATTATCTTTTACTCTGCAGCCACAGGAGGCAGCTCAGGAGCAGCTGGGTACTGGGTGCTGACAGTTCTCAAGGTCTCCCCTGAAACTGAAGTAGTGAAGTGACCTACCTGGCATTTTCTCACAACTGGTATTCAATTTTTTTCCTCTTCTCTGCTTTAGGTAGAGATAACTGTGATTATCCTTTATTCCTTTTTTGTTTTGTCTATCTGTGCTTGGTAGGTACCTTGCAGTTAGCAGTCTCTATACAATGGTACAAGTAAAATAAAGATAATACAAGCACAAAATAATCAGTTAGCACTAGTGATAGGTTTGAATAATTCAAAACTAATTTCATTTAATTTAGTTTATTCATTAAAGCTATAAAGAGTATGGGAGATGAGTTGCAAATGCATAATTGCTGATCTTTTTCACTGTTGCCCTGTTGCAGTGACATGAAATGTCCTTCAGCTACAGAACACTTAAGTAATTACCTTGTGCTATAAAATTAACCTGGCCATAGCACCTCAAAGGCCTTAATCTGATCCTGACTCATTTTCCTGCATTTGGTGGAGTCACCGGAGCCAAGCTGGTTTTGCAGCTGCCCTCCAGGTGTGTTGCCTTAGCCCTCTGCAGGAACTGGCTGTCTGCTTCCCTGAGTCACATAATCACTCCTGTCTCCCAGCAGCACCACGGAGCAGCCACGCTGCTCAGAGCTGCACCACAGCAACAGCACTTTGCTGTCCTTGCAGCTGGTAGGTGAGCTCAGGAGGTTCCAGCATTCAGCCAGACTGTTAGTACAATCCTCATTCTGAGGAACAGGAAACAAGCACCTACTTGGGGTGGGTTAATATTAATACAGAGACAAGTCTGATGGTGCCGTGTGGGTAAATTGGCTTCCCTTGATAAAATGCACAGTATGAGGAAATGCATCTGAGCATGGGAATTTTGTGTGTTTGTTCTTTTTAGTTCTGCAGGGCGTGCTCAAATATGGCTTCAGTCACATTTTAATGCATCTCAGAAGGCCAGATGAAGAAAAGATGCTTCAGTTTAATGCCCTTGAACATAATAGAAATTAATGATTTCCTTCATGTAGGTACACTATAAACAACACAAATATTTATATGCCTGGTAGTTTTACTGTCTGACATAGGTATCTGAAAGGTCAACATTTCAAGCAAGCTGTACAGGTCTTTGTTTAACTTGTCCTCTTCATTCACAAGTCTTTGATGCTCTCAGCAGCTGTCCTGTGTTCCTCTATAGCCAGTTTTTCACCATTTACCATTAAAGACAGTGAGATGAGGTGTGCATTGATTTTGGAGTAAGAGAATGAGTTCCCAGTCTCTCAGTTAATGAGCTTGTATGTACTGAATTTGTTCACTGCAGAATGATGTTAAGTGTTTATGACACACCCATAGCCATTGACTCAAATTCCGTTTTTTTAAAGCTTTAAACAGCTGTAGGTATAAGGTAAAGTTTTAGTAGTTACCTGTAATTTAATGAGAGTAAGGAGAATTTGTCTCACTTTTAGACCATCTTATCTGATTATATCAGCCACAGAACCAGTGGCTTAGGACACAATGTAGCACTAGTCACGAAATCGACCACTGAGATAGGATGCATCCATTGTGTGCAGGGAGAAAATATGTATCTTTTAAAAGAACTACCTATCATCATGAGAAATTGATGTATTGTATCCTGCTGTGGTACAGGATCAGGACAGCAGGAGATGGAAGAGAGCTGTTGAACCACTTCATGGTGGATTGGGGTCTGTCTCCTGCTAATAGGTACCAGGTTTATCCTAGCATAGAGGGGGTGTTGACAGGCATCCTCTGTCTCCTCTGGGATTGCGTCCCTTTTTGCTTACTGTTCAATTATATGCTTTTAATAAGCTTTACTTAAACTTTGCAATAAGTAACTCCTGGCGTTAAGAGCAGCCCGTTCTCCACCAAGAGTTTTAATCCCCATATAAAGACACAGTCTAAGCGCATGTACAGTATAAACGAAGTAATTGGGGGAGGTGGAGGCGAGACTCCGCATTTGCTGTGGCTGTCCCCACAGCCGAGCTCCGGTGTGTCAGGCGCTCCGGGCGGTGCCTCCCGGACCTGCGCTTGCGGGCTGCCCCTTCCCTGGCCGGCTCCGGAGGGCGGCGGGGCAGGTGCGCAGGGACAGGTTAGAGCTGATGCTTCAGCGAGCCTTGCCCGGCGGCGGCACGGGCCCGGCCGGGGCTGCGGGAGGAGCCGGGCACCCCCTCCCTGCCTCCCTGCCTCCCTCCCTGCGCGCCCCGGCGCTTACCGGGCATGGGTGCCGCTGCTCCGCGGGCCCGCGCCGAGTGCCCGCCGCCGCCCCGCTGTCCGAGCGCGGCGGCCCCTCCCCGGCCCGCCCCCGCCGCGCACACGGCAGAGCCTGGGCACAGGCTTCAAAGAGAGGCATCTCTGGCGCCTGTGGGAAGAAAAGCGAAGGGACCCGCTCGGGAAAGATTCCGCGCCGTCCCAGGCTGCCCGAGCCCGGCCAGCGGGGGACAGACATTGCCGACCTTCTGGGGAGGGAGGGCTGCAATGGGGCAGGAATTGTGCTGACCGTTGTGCTGCAGAAATCTTCTGACAGCCCTAAAAAGGCACCTGTGTGACACTGACTGTGTGAGAGAACTCCATAAACTACAGTTACACTCAGAAAAATTCTTCGATGTTAGTGGCTTAATTCTGAATATTCATATGGGCGAGAAAGTAGCATGCATTTTTTTATATCTTTAACAAAATATGTAAGCACAAAGGAACATGTATCTCCTTAGACACCTGCAATTATAGCCTTTCCTATCTGTATTTATGAGCGTAATGATCTTTAATCTGAGTGTGTAATAAATACAACCAGATCTTAACCAACAAAATTACTCATGCATAGTTCAGAAACAAAGTATTTGCCATCACTTCTTGTCTGCTAATGCTTCTTTCACAGCCAGTATGACAAGAACCTATACCTTAAATTTAACAGCTGTTGTATTACATGTTTTCTTCACAACTCTTGCACATACAGTGCGTAGTGTTGTTTAATCTAAAAGCCAAAGAAATGCAAAGGAATGAAAACCAGTAGGCTCCTAATGAAATATCCTCTGTTTCTGTGGAATCTTAGAATTCTTTTCATTGCATTTAAAATGTTTTGCTGTAAATGTTAAGCTTTTTCTATAAATTTTTGAGTCCTCTGGAAGAAAGAACGTATTTAGATAATTTTTGCCCAGAAAAGAAAAAGCTTCATATATTGTAGTTTTATGCTTGTAAGATAGTTAATTATTAAATAAATATTGCACTGTCAGTGCTTTTGCTACTCTTATTTCTCCATTAAATTAGTGCAAACAATGAAGTAGAGGTTTTTTGCTCAGCAGTTTTGCACTTGTCAGGGTAATGTCTATAAGCATGTCTGAGGCAGCCAAAATTTTGGGTTGTGTGGCAAGACAACAACTGTCTGCTTTCTCTTGCAGTGTTCTTGCTTGAGCTCACTTTTATGGCTGTGTGAGGAGTGGTACAGTTGCTTTAAACACCTGATTGCTTTCCAGAGCACTGCTGAACAGTAAAGTGATCTGTGCCAGATGCACTGTCTCCCATACAAGCTGTGCTGCCGTGGGAAGTTGGACATCTGAAGCAATACCCAGTAACCATCTGCTGATTCAGCTCCTGTTTCAGTGAGCCCAGGGATGGGACAGCGTGACCTGGAGGGGCAGCTCTCACCCTCCTCACGTTCCTGTGGAAGGAGTTAATGGCAAAGCTGGTGAGCAGGCAGCTTTAATTCTGATTCTCTGCTCCACTGTGAAGTTCCCTTTTCCAGTCTTTCTGTGCTGAGTTCTTGCAACAGCTGCAAATCAGAATAAATACAGGACATGAAACACAACTATACCCTCCTTTATCTCTGATTGCTAGCCTCCTTCCTAGCATAAATCCCTGAAACATTTGAAAGTTTAATGTTTTGTGAACCTATATATTGTACTATAAATATTCTGTGTTTCTGGTGCATGTTTTGTAACATACACGTTTTTTGGTGTCCCTATCCAGGGACGTCTTACAGTCAAACCTTGAGCTTTAAAAGACCACGTAAAAATTCTTTCACAAACCGATTTCCCAAAGTGTGTTACCTTAAAAACAGTGATGTCACATTGCTCATTTGATACCTATCTAAGTAACAGCAGGTAATTTATCATATATTCATGTAATTCCCACTAGATTGGGTGAAATTCAACATATGTATTTTTTGAATTGGATGTCTTGGAAAAAATCTGTGAATATTTGCTTGGCATTCTGATTTACAATTAATTTGATTGCATGTAATTACTAAAAGCTGTTTATAGGAACATGCCTTGATAAAGGATAAAAAGTATTTAAAGAAGGTATAGATGTAGGATCACAAGCATCAATAGGTCTGTAGAAAGGTAAGTAATTATAGCATAATTTTACACTGAGGTCTAATTTATTAATATTTTATTAATAATCTTAAAGCTTCAACAGATCCCATTTAATAAAAGGGGTTTTATTTCTTTTTTTTTTTTTCAATCCCATTTTGCATCCATAGAATGATCTTCAGGTCCATCCATTTCAAGTGAAATATGTTCCAGTTATTCTGCCTTCACACCCACTCCCTCGTTTTTGTGAAGTCTGATTTTCATGTTGGTGGTACCTTCATCTGTAATGGCATCTAGAAAGAGGTAAACTTTTTTTTTCCAATTAAATATGAACTGATGTTATTGAGACCAGTGAATTATTCAGGAACAATAGATTAGGGTCTGCAGGGAACATTGATGGGCACCCTGGCTACAACAAATAGATTACATTGAAAACTCTAATTGCGAATGGCAGAAATAATGAGTACTTAGAATTTCTATAGTGCCTTTCATTTCCAGGCAATCCTGATTTCTATACCAGCATTAATTACTGGTAGTTAACCATCACAAACCTTTTTGAAATAATACTTATTGTTATCCTTATTTTATAGATTGTTTAATAACTGGAGTTCCTCCAGATCCACACTTGTGTAACTGAGATAAGAATTTCTCCCACAATCTACTGTTGGCCTTGCTCTGACACCTAGTTCTTGGCTTTAGCAGGCTATGGATAATTGACAGTTTCAGAAAAGAATATGTGAAAGAAAGATCTACTCTTACAAAATACCCTTTGGATCCATTCTGGGTGTCATTTGTTAGTTTCCTTTCCAAAGGAAAGATGAGAATGGGAGAGGAAGTATATTCAGAAAGGAACAAGTCTTTCACAATTGTTTTCTCTCAGCTTTGCTGTTGATGGGAGTCACCATCAAGCAGGCTGCAGTCCAGAATAGCTCTCCCAGTAAAATTACAGGTGTGAAAGGGGGATAGAGACGGGCAACATGGACAAGGAAAAAAAGTCTTCCAAACATGTCTTGTTTGGTGCTTCTAGATGGGCATGAGGAGAAAGACAGCAAAAGAAGAAAGGAGGCAGGGGGCAAATAGCATTAACCTAGCCATGGGGTTTGGATTCCTACTTTGGCATTTCATCTTAGCCTTGTAAAACTGACCTTTGCAGCTAACCTTGACATTCTTCAGGGAGAGGCAGACAGAATGATCTCTCTGGACTTGCAAAAACCTTCCATTGTTCCATCAGTTTCCTCATGGCACAGAACTGCTCAGCAGAGCCTCAGCGACATAAAAAACTGTTACAGAGCTGTTCAAGACACAGCTGTGCTTTGATAATCATCTTTTGCTAGGTATTTGAAATCTTTGACAGACACAAACACTTAAAAATCCTACAATTCTTACACTGTTACAGAATACCTACTGATATGAAACTATCTGTAGGTAAAGTCTGCATGCCAGCACTTCTACAGGATTCAGAATGTTTCTCTTTCTTTACCTTTTCGTTTTAGTAAGCTTTAGCTGTTGGTATTGCCTAATAACAAAATTTACACAGGCTATAGCACCACCTCCTGTCCAAAGCTGGGCTTTGGTGTAAATAATAGAGCAAAGCTAAAAGTTCTCTTAAAGGTGACCTCTTTTTAATGTATGAAGCAGCATTTGAAAGTTTTATTCCTTTCAAATGACTTTTCCTTTCTGTGTTTTTTAATAGGCAATTCAAATTGGCTTTTACTAGAATGTGTTCTGATGGGTGCAAGGGTTTTTTGCTAATGTAAGTGACATTAAGAAAGTTAGTAGCTGGCTGTTGATGTTTTAAGAAAATAAGAGTTCAAAATGTTCCTTTTAAAATGACTTTATTAATAAACTCCAAGTTCAGAGATAATATGCACAAGTAGAGACTTTTGCAGAGAAAACTACTTGTGAAGCTCCGGCTTGTGTGGTTTTAAATCTTTTTGGGGGCAATATCTGGGTTTTTGTTCCAGTTTTATACACTTCCCAGCCTTGATAGGAGTAATCTAAACTCCATAGCTTTGACAGGGCCTTGCAAGATTATGTGTGTACACATGAAAAATGAGCTGTTCACACAGCTGTAGTGAACAACAGAAGTTGCTCTAAGGCAAGACTGGTGTTTATTTTAGACAGTTTTTCCTAAGCCTCACCCTCTCTGAGTGAGAGATAATGAATTTAGGCCAGACATAATGTGAATTAGACAAATGGGGAGGGATTCCTGAGCAGGCAGGTGAATCTGTAGACACTAATCCATCTTAAGATTTGCAGGGAAGCACAAAATCATATGTGTGGTATAGCAATGACACCATGTGTAACAGAGCCCTAACTGGTACAGCCTTATGGGAGGCAAACTTTTAACTGAGAGCAAAAGGTGATGTTTCCTTTTGGAAGGATTTACATCTGGAATCAGATACTGAAAGCTGCAGATCTGTTTCCTCTAACTTACAGGTGCTTCTGCAAGCACATGCACCTAAAACTGCTCTCTGTATAGCAGCAACAGATTTATAGGTGTCATCCCATACGTTTTTGTGTTTAAAAAGAAATAAAGGTTGCTCAAAAGCCTGGGAAAGACTGTAGGGGGATCTTGAGGGTCAAAGATATAAGAAAAAAATAATTTAAATGCTGAGCGCAAGAAAAAAAGAGTAAACCTTTAATATAATGAAGTTGTTATTTCATGTGGGTGAGCGATGCCTTTGTCTTTGCCAAGTGGCCGGGAGGTGGCCAGCAAGGACCGTCCGGGGCTGTCCCTGCTGGATTCCCTGGGCAAGGACCGTCCTGGGCTGTCCCTGCTGGATTCCCTGGGCAAGGACCGTCCGGGGCTGTCCCTGCTGGATTCCCTGGGCAAGGGGCCCCGCAGGGCGTGCTGGAAGGTGACCAGCCTCAGCTCACACAGCCCTGCCCCTGCTGGAGTGACCGAGAATCCGCTGGGGCACCATCCCCAGGGCAAAGGAACTTCATAGAAAGGGGCATTCTGCCCCTTCTTACACTGCTTTTACAACAAGTAATAAGGAATGCCTGACCCTTTTAAAGAGTATTTATTTAGGACTGATAGTGTCCAGCATGCATCAAAAATACATAACGATCTCTCCTAAATACACCCAATACCGTGGGGTTTGGCTCTAAATACTTTTGATTTCAATATCAATATTTTGATATCAATCAGGTTTGGCCTGTGTAGGAATCCTTGATACAAAGGGTTAGAAATTAAATTGGGTGTAGTGTACTTAACAAGTGTCACAAGGGCAGCACTGCAGTAGCTGTGTGAACCATTCCAGTGGGAGCAAAATAATCAAAAAATAAAAAAAAACTTAAACAAAAAAAAAAAAACCAAAAAAAACCCACAAAAATCAAAACCCAAACCAAACTAACAAACAAAAAAAACCCCAAAAAAACAAAACTAAAAAAGCCCACAAACCTCCCCCACCAAACCAAAACAAAAAAAAAACCCCACTAACAGAAACCCCATAACAAACAAAAATCCCCCACAACCCAAAAAACTCAAAAAGGGTTGATCTAACTCCAGTCCTTTCAAAAATCTAGGTTAGATTCCTAGCCAGGAAGGAATAAAATAAGCTGATGTGGGCATATTTTGTGTGGTAATCACTAGGATTGTCACTGCTGCAGTAAGAATGCTGCACACTGTTCTTGTGGTTAGCTCTTCACTTAAAATAGATGTGAGAATGTTCTAGAGAATACAAGAAATATGAGAAGGATGAAAGTAAATCTTTCAGCCTAGGAAGAGTAAATATCACTGGCACAGATACTGTTGCCTTGCTTTACTCAGAAAAAAAAATCAAAATGCTAGAAAGGAGTGTTTTTTTTCTCTGTAGGAACTAAGCAAACAACTCCTGTGCCTTTCCCTGCCTGGGGCTCAAATGGTACAGGCTGTGGTTGGAAATGCTAACCTGTAGGGCACCTGCACACCCTGGGTAAGCTTATTATATAACTCCATTTGTATGCATGGAGAAGTACACTGGTTTTGAGAAATTTAATTGATACCTTTTTTCCCATTTTCAATAGAATTTTCCCTCAAAGAGAATGAACAAGATCACTGACTACCTGTTTATTGGGCAACCAGGGGTTGAAGAATGGGAGAGAGTTAAAGGAGATTTTTCTTTAGATTCCTGAGACCTATGAGTCAGTATGTCCATGAGCAAAGGTTACATAAACCAATAGATTAGAACAAGATTTAGTTGCATAAACACTGTTACTGCATTTCAATCTGTCACAGAGTCAAGCCTGCAGATTATTGCAGGCAGAGCTAGCCTGGGGCTTACAGTCCATCTTGCTGGACTGCCTCTGACACTGGATACATTTGAAATAGCATTGTTCTCTTGCTGGGGGCTCCTCTGAAATCTAGGGCTTAGTGCTGCAAGCCTTGTTTAATATACAGTGCTATTGCTCTCAGCTCCTGTCACATTTGGGATGTCACTCTGGTATATTGGTTGCACAATAATTTTGTCTGTTTCATTTAACCAAGGACCATCATGCCTCTTATGTGACTGGTCCACTATAGGCAGCCACAGGCACTAGATCCAGATCCTCTTCAAATTTCCCCCCAGCTTTCCTGAAGCCCCTATCCCTCTTCCTTCCATCATACTTTCTTCCCAGGATATCCTGGATGAAGTCAGGGAGACCAGTATAAGCAGCTCCTGCTGCATGGGGCAGAAATGAGGATGGATATGTTAGCCAAGCCTGTTGTCTGGGGAAAGGGAGTCTGGATTAGGAATTTTGAGTGGACTGGAGCTGATCCACAGACCATGAGACATTATGATGACTGTGGTCTGAGTTGTTTGGGAATATTGCAGGTCACATGGGAAAACAAAGCCTTTCTTGGAGCTGTGGAGCTGCATTTTTTTCAAAGTGCAAGAGGGCAAATTATGCTCCCAGGCTGCAGTACTTTCCTCTTGTGTAGTGTTTTCCTTTGCACTTTCCCTAGCTTCTTGCTGATCCCTTTTCATCATTTTACACGTGGGAATTGAGGCATCAAAGTTCAAGTCTTTATTTAGATGCTTAACTCCCATTAAGCAAAGCAAACTGTCTCTGCAGCAGGCTTTGTTCATAGCCCTCAGCCCTGGGCACCAGTTAAGGTCTGGAACAGACTCTGATACTTTGTTGTTCAAAGACCAAGTAATTTTTTTTTTTGAATGACACCATTTGCAAAAGTAAACCAAGGAGGTTTAGTATCTACATGAATGTAGTTTTGAAAAAACAGTCAGATCCAAACTTGCAAGTGTCTTGGTGGGCAAGTCACACAAGGACAGAGTTAGTGGTGATTTCTCAAAGTGTGGTGTTGGTAGTGGGGTTTTTTTCTGGAAGCAGGCCCTGGGAGCCCTGCCTGCTTATGTCCTGGCTTGCCTCCTTTCCAGTTGAGAGTACAGAACAGATGGAAGACTAGCAATCAAATGCAGGGCGAAGCTAAATATGTGATTAAATTATCAAAAAACCAAAGCCCTTATTGCATGAAAGACAGCTTAAAAAGCTACCCCAAAACTGGCTCGAAGGGTTAGGTTTTGTTGGTGCAACTATTTATTGCTTTTTGCTAATGGATATTAGGGAAGTGTAAGGAAGACATTCTGGTGGTTGTGCATGGGAGGAAATGGCATCTGGGAGAAGTAGACCAGAGTGTCCATGTGATAGTCCCTTGATTTAAGAGGAGATGCAAGGTTTTGTGTAATATCATCTTTGGCTTATTGCAAAACATGCTTAAAAACGGGAGTTTGTTTTCATTCTCCATAAGCTACGTTCTCTATGTTTGATAACCAAACTAAAAATAGTGCTTTGTAGAGATTTGCTAAGTCTTTGAAATAGATGAGATTGTTTGTATCAGTGGGCTGCCTTGCTAACTGCCAAGGCAAAAGAGCTGGTCTGCTTTGTTGAGAAAGCTGCTCTTACATCCAAGACGAAAAAGAAAGGAGATGACAGAGCTCAAAACCACCAGTTTTCACAGGTCTAAAAATTCTGACAGCTTTCAGAAAGATTAATTCTGCAAAGAAGAGAACTGCATCTATGTTGCTCCTTGAAAAAAGTCATGTCAGTAGTGTTACAGCATTATTCCCAATGAAGATAAATGTAGGTGACCTGGCAGATTTCATGGAGACTTTATGAGATAAACCCACACAAATCATTTTCCTTTCCACAGAAAAATAAAATTGCAGAATAGAGGCTTATTCAGAGACCTTGCCTGCTATAATTGGGATGTCTAACCAGCAGTTGTCTTCTCCCAGGCACAAGAAGCAGAACTTGTCATGATGCTTGTTGGATAGAAACACTCTATGTAGTGCTTATGTTTATACCCAAACTCTATATAGAATTTTTAAAGACAAATTAGGTTGACACATATGTTAGACATGTGGCACATAGCCTAATAGAATGATATTTGTGGTGATTAATTGGGATGTATTGGAAAGTTTGAAGTTAATGTGGTATCCCTTACCTGACAGAATTGCTTTTTTTATAGAACTCTGCTAGAAATAACCCTGCTGTTAATATCAAATGGATGGTGATGGCCAGTTTCATGTTTTTAAACAGTCTCAGGTGCATTTCAGTTGCCTTGAGTGTGTGTGTGAACACTTGCTATGCTTGTTCCTACGCCTGACTGACCGGAATTATTTTGGGTGTCTCACTATAAGCAAAAACTAAAAACTGGCACTGCAATGCCAGTTTCAGTAAGGGACAAGTAGCATCTAGAGTGGAGGGCTTCTGACAGCTTATAGGCATAGAAAAAGTTAAATTTGCCCATGGTGCATTAGTTTTTATCTTGAAGGCTCTCTCAGACTATGCTTAAGGGGCTGTTATTCTTCAGAAACACTCGAAAATACTTTACAATGGAGATATCCAAAACCTGATCCAAATTGGCTGTGGCAGATGACATTCAGGCAAATGAGCAGTGTTACCCACAAGACAGCATATTGTTCCTGGAGGGCTGCCTTATTGTGGAAGACTAGAACATATCCCAGAAATGCATTAAGATAAAATCTGCCTGGTGGAAGGTGCAGTTTCACTGGCTTAAGTGGCTTTGAATCAACAGACAACAAATATCAGCCTTCCAGGGTTTGCATGCAGAGCCTCCAGACAGAGATGTAAACAAATTTCAAGCAGTGTTTGTGGGCATTCAAGCCTGCCCCACAAAGAGCAGCAGAGCTCAGCAGGCTCAGGGCTGATGGAGGAGTTCAGAAGACACAGGTCCAGGTCTGGGCAGGTCCAGGTCACCCACCTGGCAGGAAAAAGTTGCTTTAAATGACAGCAGACCAGGCAGGGCAAGAAAATACTGTGGGGTTTTAAATGGGAAGGGATGAGAGCAGGGCTTCAGTACATGGTTTTAGGAGGCACCAAGCTATCAGGATGGTTTTCCTATCCCATTTCCTCTTCTGAAGAGAAGTAGATGGCCAAAGTGTGCCAGTGAATTTTAGGTTAGATAAAGGGCTTTTGGGTTAGAACTGGACTTCTCACTTGAATATGGAAGCCCTGGTTGCCTGGATGGAGACTGACACAAGCTGGCCTGCAGGTCTGACAGCTCTGCCTGGGTGGTGCCCTTGTTCAGCAGGCAAGCAGAGCTGTCTGCCTCTCCTCACACGAGGTGACTCAAAGTCAGGGGGCTGCTGGCTTGCTTTCATATGACCCTCAAGCACCCAAATCAGTAATTTTGAAAGCTTTCTTCCATGGCTGGGCATAGGACTTTAATTTCATGAAATTAAACACATTCTCACATGTCTAAGTCCTAGGTGGAGTTCTCAGGAAAACATGAATGCTAGTCAGGCTGAGCCACAGCAGTAGAACTGTTCAGAAATAATTCTCTTGAAAAATAATGCTGTCCTTCTCAAAACAAATTCATCAGCATTGTCTGGATTTGGCCCAATGGATCTGTAGGCTACTGATTTCTCAGCTTAACTACCAACTTTCTTAAAGAAAAATAAAAGAATAAATTCTCCAAGTCTGAATTTGAGGCAGTTTTACACCTTTTCTCATCAAATGTAGAATGAGAAAGCTGTATGCCAATTGCATCACTATGAATGTCCAGATTTGTGACCTGGTGATGTAAAAATTGGTAACCAGTATCTTCCAGTAAGTACATTTTGATGCTTTCAGTGAAAATATTCAACCTTGCTGGACATAGAAAATCTGGGACAAGAAAGCCCTGCAACTAGGTTCTCTAAAGGGTTCAGGGGTAAAGCTAAGTGTACTATTGTCCTCTCATTTTATTTTTTATATGTTCTTGGGTTGTCATTTGGGCAACCTGGGAGTCATTTGGAAGATGCATTGGAGTGGAAGGGCGGTACTGAGTGGCCATGGCTGGCCACTGGCACAAAAACAATGTTGGAGGAGCTACAGATGCCGGGGTCTCACCATGTCAGCCAAAGGTCTTTTGCTGGAATAAGAAAGGAAGATGGAGAGTTGCCCTCTCCCTGCAGCACCGCTGCACTCCTGTACCATGGGATGTGAGGAGTGGCCTGGGCATGATCCCGGGCCAGCAGGAATTCTGATAAGGATGTGCTGGAAGGAACAGGTTCAAGGAACTTTGGTTTCCAGCCTGGCAGGAAGGATGTCAAGGTCAGCACAAAGAGCTGACTGCATGTGCCTACTCTGCTTCACTGCTGTAATACATGGCAGGTAAAATAATGCAGCCAGAAAGCTGCTGCTGACCCGTGTATGGCTCTTAACCCCAGAAATGCTTCCTGACCTGCAGCCCGAGGGTGTGATTGCTCAGTGAGTCTGCGGGGGTGTGCATCTTAGGAACAAAGCCTGGAAGCACATAGGAAATAATTGTTTTTGCAGCCCATTCTGGAGACTCAGGGAGCAATTGTACATTCCTAAAAGCATTTGGGAGGGGTGTTGATCCCCCTCTCTCAGCTGAGCTAAGCCTGATGGGAGGGTCTTGGTGAAGGCTTAGGAACAAACTGAGAACTGCTGTAAGTGGTTAACAAGAATTATTTACTGCTTCCTGAACAGAAAGGAAGAAGACTTGAAAGGGTTCTTTTCTGATGTTTTGGCATCCTTCTCCTTGCCCCACTAGAGATCCAACCACCTTCCCTTGTGTGAAGTTCTAAATGGAGGGAATAGGCCAGAAAAGAATAAAAGCAGCTCACAATGTGGAAACCTGGAGTGATCCTTGGGAAAGAACTGAGTGTAGCCCCTCATAAAGGTGAGCAAAAGAGGAGATTCTGTACAAAAATGGGCCACTGTTGATGGGGACAAGACTCCTCTGATCACATCTGTCCTTGGTGTTCCCTGATGCACCACAGGTCACACCTGGCGGCTTGTAGGACCTGCTCCTCAAGACAGGACATTCCTGTGGGGCAAGGATGTCTCCTGTGGGAGAGACTCAATAGCAGCACCCTCAGGACCCTGCCCGTGCCTGGGTGAGCCCCTGTGTCAGGCTGACGGCAGGGACACAGTGCTGCCTCCACGTTTGTGTGCAGGGAGGCAGGCTGGCATCCCCTGAGGGCTGCAGTACTGCAGGGGTGGGATGGACAGTCTGTGGACAACTGTGAGCCCAGAAATACCTGTGCCAGCTGTGGGAGAGAGGCGTGGCACAAGTGGGAGCCTTGTGGGAGGGCAGCCTCAACTACCAGCACCCTGATGTGTGTGCTGACACAAACTCCTTGGAAGTCACTTTGGTTCAACTAAGATGTGTTTAAGTGGAAACAGGTTCTGGAAAATGACTTCCAATAGAGAAGGTGTTCTAAATTGTGTCCTGTTTGGCACAAACTGGATAATTATCAGTAGCACACTGCTTTTGCCATTTCTCCCTGCTCAGCACAATCTCACTCTTTGCAGTCCATGGATAAATCCTTGTTCCCAGTCCGTGGGACTGATACATTCTGGGCTTGGGGTTTGTTTTCTTTCTGATTGTTCCACGTTACCAGAAGCAATGGGTGTTTCCTACTGGTGATTTTACCATTATATGAGGCTTGATACTGAACACATACCAGGATGCCTTGGCCCAGTAGTCAGTTCCTTTTTATATCTTTTATAATTTTCCTTTAACCCTTACAATTTTATTCCTCCCCCTCTGCTCCTCCTCTTCCTGCCCCTGTTTGCCTCCCCTCCCTGAGCTTCCCTGGCGGCATTGCCAGCTCTGCACAGGCCCAGTTTCTCTAATCAGATGAAGCTGCAGGATTATCTCTCTCCCTCCCTCCTAGGCTCCATTTTATTTCCTCTCCAGCCAAAGGGGGAGCCAGGAAGGGGCACCACGTCGAGGCAGAGTGAGCCCCATCTCCCAATCTCCTGCCTTTGATGCTCTCTAACAATCCCACCTCCTTCCCCTTATCATGTGCTCACCTTAGTGTCAACAGCGTCAGGCGGATCAAGGAGAGGAAATCTGAACTCTTTGGGCTTTTGTTCTCCTCAGATTTCTGAGCATCTTTTTTTAAATACCCTCCAAGTAACTTGTGCAGGGAAGCTGGATGTGCAATCTCTGAGTGGGGGGAAGGTAAGGACCACGGAAGTCATGTATTGCCCGTCCTCTCGGCTCCTGTAAGGACA
Source organism: Cettia cetti (assembly GCA_013401135.1). Lineage (NCBI taxonomy): Eukaryota > Metazoa > Chordata > Aves > Passeriformes > Sylviidae > Cettia > Cettia cetti. The sequence goes on along the minus strand of VZUI01036251.1, from coordinate 25,895 downwards.
CCGAGTGCTCTCGGTTTTGCCAGGAGAGTAACAAAGCAGATGAGGGGAAGGGAGAGGAGCTGCACAGAGACAGACCCAGGCTTCTGTAAGTGCTGTGTTGGCAGCAGGGGGTTGATAGCTGGACTGAAAATCCCAGGAAATGGTAGCTTTCTCTTTTTCTGAAATGCTGGGAACTATGACTCTGAGCTTTAATTGAATTTAATGTAGTTCTGTAGAAGGTGGGGTTTTTTTGTACTGATGTCTTTCACTTACGTGTGTATGTGTTTGTCTTTTAGTAAATATTTCCAGAATATATGTGTCACTGTTTCTTTGGGGGAGAAAAACCCCCATAAGCTTGCTCATCTTATTCCTTGTACATCTGTGAGTTTATGAAGATGCTTTTTGACTATCTTGTGTGTATGTTAGAGTTTGGGTAGTAATAATAAGAGAAAAGAGTACATTTTGTTGCTTTATATTTCTACCTTTTAGTACTAATGTGCCAAAGAATTGTTTACCTTTCTGTTTTCCACCATGTGTACCACGTGTTTTTTAAATTCCTAAGAATATCCAACACTAGAAAAATCTGAGGAGTATTTCAGTGCTTTCTGCATATCAGCTTTGTTTTATAGTTTTCTTTCCTAGGTAAATCGTTGCTTGCTATTTAAAATGCCAAATAAAATTTTTCTCTTAAACCAAAACCATTTTTTTCCAAAGCCACAAATTTGATTTGGTTTGGCTTTCTATTGTCACTAGATTAAGTATTTTATATCAGAATCCTTACTAGAAGACTATTTTGTGCATATGTTGTGATTAAAAGCAAGAGTCTGTGCTGATGCACTCCTGGATTTCAGGGGAAGAGGGAAAAGGGAGGGGAAGCAAGCAGTTATTTCCACTTAGAGAACTCTAAGCAGGAAAGGTGATGGGAATGGTAGCCATGAGATAAATATATTTTGCAAGATGTTGATCTCGTACATAAATGAGATGGACCTTATATAGATCAAAATCTACCTCTCTTCCATTGACTTATGCTTCAAAGTAATAATCTCATACAAAAATGTAAAAATATCCGTGGTTTTCTTGCACCAAGACATTGATGAAAGCTTGCAGATGGTTGTTTGCATGTTTTAATGTATGTCTGAATGTCTGCAGGACATCGATTGTAGTAAGAGCTGAGTTTGGACACCTCTGCATGGAGTATTTGTGTGAAGCAATTAGGTTTGAGAAGTTTTCATTTAGGAGGGTGGATTAGATGATGGCTTTATGTTCTCATGCCATGTCTTGATTACTCCATAAACACTTCTCCACTTACCGGGTTTTGCTGATTTTTGTCATCCAGACATTTTATCTTATCTGTATTCCAGGAAAAGCTGGAATTGCAATTTAGTTTATCTGACAGTTACTTAGGGCTGCATAAACAAGAGCATTAAACTGTGTATGGCCTTGTGGTGTCAGAGTTGGTTTATAATATGAAATGTGATAAATTTCCATCAGATAACCATGCCAAATCCACATTTTTCTTTCCATAGTAAAATATGTATATTCAAACTGCACTTTAAAAATGTATGAGGGATGGTAAAACAGGAAAATCGTTATTGATGATCATTAGGCTTCTGAAGTTTGATTTTCTTTCTTGCCTGTTAGGGCAATGACAAAGGGCAAATTGGAGGTAGCTTTTAATCACTGCAGATGATCAGAGGTGTTTGCTTGTACCAGTGATATACTGTTACACCTGACTGCAGGCAGGTTATTTCTCAGCAGAACAGCAACAAAATCCTGTTTCTTCTCCAGTGGACTCTTCTGGAGGTTAGAGAGACTGAATTGTTCATTTCTTTGCCCTTATGTTAATGTTTTTAAATGAGGATGGAGTGTACTTCACTGGTCCCTTGTATTTGGATATTACAAGCTGTTACACAGTTTGCAGGAGAATGCAGCCTAGGAATGATGCTTTCCCGGGCTGGGGACTTGAAAGGGACCTGTTAATGGTATTTGTTCTGCACGTATTTTTTCCAGTTAATCTGGAAAAAAAGATTATTTTTGTTATCATACCAATCTATATCTTGCAGCAAGTATCTTTGGCAGGTATGTGTGATATGTCATTGCTTCTAGTCTCAAACCATTTTGGCCCAGGAACAACAGTACATCAGGAATCATAGGCTGCAAATGATGCTGCACTTTTCTTTCCTTGTCAGCCTTGAACTCTTTTTTTTTTTATCATTTCCCATGGCCATGAGCCACATCATAGAGACTGCAGGAATTGGCCTTTTTGTTAATTTTTGCAGCTTCATTGTACAGAAATAAGAGGTTTTTAACCGTTGTAAACAGTAAAGCTGTATGCATACACAATATCTCTCTGGGATATTAAGATTCTGGAAGAATGTGAATTATCCATACTTTGAATAGCCTTTTTTTGTTGTTGTTTCAGGGGTGGAGGGGGTTGGGAGCAGTGTTTCAGTGGTGAGAGAGATATCTTTTTTGTAAAAGCTAAATGAGGGGGAGAATGAAAATAAATGTTGGAGTACAGTGGTCAGGAATATCAGCATGAGAGACACAGTAAGAAGGCAGTGAACTGAAAGATACTGCTGAGCTTTTCCCTGCTTAAGGTAACTTGATGCAATATTTCCTATGGATGCCTTATAGCAATTGAATTAATCTATAGCTGTGCAGGGAGTATTTCATCTGTATGTTAAGAACTCTCCTTTAGGAGTATTCTCTGATCACTGTGGGGATTGGTGGGAAGAAGATGGCCTCTTCCATTTAGAAAAGCTGTTAAAGTTCTTCAGAATAAAGTTCTACTCTGAGAAATTATCTTTAGCAACGGGAACCACAAAAAAAAATCACTTTGGGGTTGCTTAGGTAGATGTGCTCAGAGAGTGGGAATTGGGTCAGGCCAACTAAATGAAGTTGACATCAGCCAGGTCTTTCCTAGTTTGGTGTGTGAGCATTAAGCATGTGAGTTATAGCCAAGCATCATTCTGCACCAAAAAAAGCTTCATAAGAAAGATCACCTTTAAACTGGCCTGTCCCTGTGTGGGGAAATTCTTGCAGAAGGATGGCTTGACTTGAGCACAGTGTGAATTTAATACAGAGCAAAGAAAAGAACAGGGATCTTTCTCCATCTGCAGAATATTTGCTAATTAAGCTTTAGCAAGGGCACACTTCAATGTGCAAATGAAGGTTAATGGGATTGAGCAGTTGTAAGACCTTCATTTGACTTGCAGAGCTTTACTCCAGTCAACAGTGCAGAAGACTGACAGAACCCAGTTCATCTGAGCTGAAGTGAAAGATCCGACTCCTTTTCAGCTCAAGCTAAGCAAATCTGACACGGAAATTGGAGAGATGATGAATGCACAAAGCCACCCTAGCTCTCATAAACTGGGGTGGGGGGTTTTGTTTTGTTTGGTTGGTTTTTGTTTGTGTTTGTTTGTTGTTTGTTTGTTTTAAAGACTTTTAAGATTATTGCTTTCTGCAGAGAATCTGCTGGGAGAGTTCAGCATTATGGCTGAGTAGGGTAGATCAATACTTCTTGAAACATCAAGGAAAAACATACACCTTGTTATAGCAGTTTTATTTGGTTCTTAATGGCCTCTAAACTGTGAAAGTAGCAGGATGATTTTGTTGATTTAGTAACAAGAGAGGTGTTAATAGATTGCAAAGAAACTTTTGGAGTCACTGCCTCCTTCCTATAGGTTACCTTTCGTGTACAATATGGGGATCACCTTTGTGCTTCCTTTCCAAAGTCATTCCTGTCTCAGTAAAAGGTACTAAGGTTTCAGTAAAACGTACAGGTTCCACTAATCAATTAAAAGTGGTTCAGTACTGCAAAATGGCCACACATTTCAGCTTCTTAGGTTGAGAAGGTACATGACATTCATTGGCACTGACAGATAAAAGCACGTATTTATGAAAAGGATTTTTAAAAAGTCATTTTTGAAGGGATCTTGTGAATTCATCTATTCCAATCTCCTGCTCAAAGCAGAGGCAGCTGAAGTCAGATCAGATTTCTTAGGGTTCTGTCTGCGTTAGTCTTGAATATGGTCAAACCAATGTTTGAAAAGCAGAGAATTCCTGTAGCAGAGCCCTTTTTTTTTTTTATCATCAGTATCTTGTTGCTAGCAGTTCACAGCAGATGCCTGAGGAGTTGTCCGTGTCACACAGGTGGGATCTTCCTCTATTTGAATGATGACAGGAATTGAATTGTTTTGTGGCTCTTGAGTTGTTCCAAATTTATATCTCAAAACTTTGTGATTCTGACATTATTGAATGTTAATAAGGAAATGGAGACTTCTGCAGCTTGGTTTATGATTGAGATTAACCAAGAGGAGGGGAAATTTGTTTGTTTACATAGAGTAGGGTGTAAACATTCGTTCTAGAGGAAGTTCTTCACATACTTGGATTTGACAAAGTATTTGCAAACTTTAGTCTGCTGTTTTGGACTGTTACTTCCCTCTGTCTTGGGTTATTTCTCCTTATGGTCTCTCATGTCAAGCTTTGGGAGGCAGGGGCAGGAGAGCCAAGCTCTTACATTTTTCTACTCTGAGTCCTGAGAGAGAGTAGGGAAATGCTCCCTTTCATCCCTTTCAGATGTTCTCTGAAAGCTATAGATAATAGTTCCCCACACAGGTCTGATTCGACCACAGATGAACTGGGACAGTTGCTTTCCTGAGAGACAGACATTGCACTTTGACATGATGCCTTTTTTATGACAAAATACCAAGTTTGAAATGAAAACTTCCTCTTCCCATATTCTTTGTTTAAATAGTTTCAAAGCTACCTTATACTACAATGGCAACTTTTAATGCTATGAAACATGACTAACTTGCCCCCTTTCTAGTTCTTTTCAATATTCACTTAGCCCCTTGGATAGAGGTTACCAGCTCTTTTCCAGCTTAAAGATATATAAAAGCTTGCAGTGTGAACTGAAGCCTTAAATCAGTCGCCAAATCTCTTTTTCATGAGTTCATCATAGTAAATAAAAGCCTACAAGTGCATGTGGCACTGCAGGACAGCATGGTCTGCAGTTGTGACAACTCTGCTTAGAAAGTTTAATGAAGCTGCTTATAATAATGAACCATTGCTACTTAATGTATCATGCATATACAATATACATGTTGTCAGCATGCATCTTGTATAGAGAGTATATACACCCAACATCTAATTTGAGAAACTCTGCTGTGTTTGAGTATTTGAAATCCTTGAGATTACTTATGCTCACAATGCTGGAAAGTTGCAGAGGGTGCTTTAAACATATGAAGCACAGATAGAGCCTGAACTTTACTGGTAAGGTGAGTTTTCTGCAAGTGCAACAAGAACTTCCTGTACAGATGCTCTATTTATTTCTTCCAATCCAAATATTACAAAAGAAGGGCCAGAATATATTATCTTCAGCATCTTATATTTAGTATCTTTTATTCTAGGATTTGAGAGTGCTCTGCAATCATGAGTTAAGCCTTTAAATACCTACATCAGGGGCTTCTGCATCTAATCTGTGAGTCACAGATGAGTAAACTGAGTCACAAAGGGAATGACTTGCTCAAGGTCATGCACTATGTCAGCGAGCACAAACAGAATTAGAAAGCAATTGTTTCCTCTTTCTAATTACTGAGCAATTATTTTTTAAGTTCTGAAAGTCAATTATTTTTTAAGTTCTGGAAGTTTTCTATCAGTCCACAATGTCAAAGTCAGTCTTTTCTCTGCCACCATTGAGATCAGCTTCTAGACGTAGATGGATTCTGTTTTTGAATTCTTCTTTTCTCCAAGGTTTTGCATACAGTTCAAAAATGTTGTTACTTAAATAAAGAATTGAAGGGGATTTTGTGGCCCTTGTATAGTGTTCAATCACAGGGGGAAAAAAGCGAACAAGCAATGCAGGTAAATGTCAAGCTTTTGCTAGGTAAGTTGCCAGGTTTGTCTAGGTAGGAAAGAGATTCAGCTATTACATGTTGAAGAATAATGAGCCATCTTTAATTGTTTTGGTGAGGCATCCTTCAACCTAAAATATTGTCTTTACCCTAATGGAGATGTTTGGAGACCTTCAGATTACTATTACTGTTGTTTATATCACCATTATTCCTGTTTAATGCTGCTGTTGGAATTGCCATCCTTCAATTAAGGATGATATGTGAACATGAAAAGCTGCTGTACTTGAGGCTATATCTATTCAGTGTTTTTAAGGCAGGTTTGAGCTTCCTTTGTCTGCCACTGCAGCTGGTTGTAAAGCTTTTATCTGTGTTGGCACAACACTGAAGCAAGGGAGTGAGTTTTTTGGGGAGGCTGGGCCTGTTAGACAGGCTCAGCTCTGCGCTTTTCTGCCTCCTTGCAGCCAGCACAGAGCACACACACGGGCTGTGCATCCACTCACACAGGCTGGGACACAGCTTTTGCTCTCACAGGTGCCTTTATCTGGCAGGGAGATGTATCCCACTGCCCTCTCACTCAAAGTGGAGTGCCATTAAAGCTGGGATGTCCATAGGGCAGGGAGGATAAGCTCAGTTTGTACCTTCCCTCAAACTGTCGCTGTTAAGCTTTCAAGCAAACAGCAAAAATTATTATTTGAATATTTTCTACTAAAACAGATGAATTTGCAAGTAGCTATTCTAATCACTTGGCCAGTTTGGGTGGAGTTTGTTGGATGTGCAAACTGCTGGCCTCTTGTGCAGGTTGCACTGATATCCAGCTGTACTTTGAGATTGGAAAGAGGCTGTGAGCGAGCTTCTGCTTTTCTGTATGATTTTTAAACTCATGCTGCTGCCCAGGCAGCTGTGATTCACACAGTTGGGGGGCTTGGGCCTTTGATAGGCAGAGGCTTACTGAGCAAAGCTATGGCCATGTGTTTTTCCAGAGTTCCAGATCAGTGGGGTTGCTTTGGAGCTGGTCTGCTCAGGACTGAAGAGTGGCTAAAAAAGTGGAGCTCTGAGGAACATGAGTTGTTCATCACCAGACCAATTCTGTCACTTCCAAGTTGGAACATGTGAAGAAATAAGATTTGATCCCCTGCTGTGAAGAGGAAAAGGCAGACTAGTGTCTGTCTCTCTGAAATAAATTCAAATGTCGATAGGCCACTGCATATTTTCTGCATAAAGATGAATTCCTAAAAAAAGTTCAAATATTTTTGTTACAGGACTTCTGCAATATACCAGTGGTTATCAGTAGCCATCAGTTCTTAGCAGCATAATCCTGGCATCTGAATTAACAGTTTCATTTTGCTTAATTCTGTTCTGCTTAAGCCAGAAAGACAATTATAATAATATAGCACTTCTTTAGGCACGCTATTCAGTGTAGGCATGATTCTAGGTCAATGTTGCCTGCTGCCATTATATTTGATTTTTTTAAGCCCCAGCTGGTGAAAACAGCTGATTACATGATCATGTCATCATATTTAATTTGTAATTAAAGTTTTAAGTCATCTAACTGAAGAGATAAGCTTTGAAGAAGTGAACTGTCAAAGAGTAAAAGTGAGCATCAAATATGAATGTACAATGTCTCTTATTTTAGCTTTGTTGGGTATATTGTAGGGTAGTTTGTGTGCTGCAGGAGATCTCCACATGGAGATATAGTGGGAGTAATGTTTTGGTCATAAAATTCTTCTAACAAAAGATGAGGTTCAAGAGATTTTTCGAAGCTGTTTCTGGGAGAGATGATTAAATTTAAAAGGTGGCAAAGAAGACACCACATGTTGCAGTAGTAAATCATGTGGTGGTGTCAGGACAATGTCCCAACACATGCCTCCCTTGTCACAGAGTGCACCTCTCTCTGGTTTCTCAATAATTTATTTACAGCCATGTGAATTGTCCTTCCTGGGAATTCAGCTGAAGGTGTCACTGAAATGGTCTCCTTTGGTTCATCCCTATCAGGCTCCTCTCTCATGGCACTTTCATTTTAGCCTTTTTCATTTTTAGAATTCAGAGTTGTCATCTCTGCTTTGCTGGCTCAGATTGTGCTGGGGCTGCCCCTGGTCCTTAAAGGAGAATGCTCACCTTCCTGCATGGCTCTTCTGAGCTGCTGGGGTAACTGTGGGCACTGTGGCCAGTGGCCTTGTCATTCCACACCGCGGTGGATGCATTGGCAAATGTTGGAATCTGTTCATTTTCTGATGTGGCAACTCACTTGTTATCTCCTGCTGAGGCCACTGCTAACCAGGGACCTGTGGTGCCTCAGCGTTTGGGGAAGAGGTCTCTGCTGTGGCCCTCAGCAAGGAGAGAGCTGAGGTTCATTAACACTCGGGGTAAAGGGGACTCTTCGCTCTGTCTTGTCACCAGTCACTGCAGAGAGACACCTGCCCAGTGTGCTCAGCACAGGCTGGGGAAAAGACAAAAAAGCCTTTTAGGAAAGAAAGCCTGGCAGCCAAAGCGGTAATTAGCAGAAACTAACGAGGCTGTGACCAGTGACCCTGTAAGGGAGTCAGACGCAAGGCCTCTTCTTTGGCAGTGCTGAGCACTGAGGGTCACAGCTCTCATGCTTTCTAGCCTGTCAAGTGTACTCTCCCTCCCCTGTGAGTTATGGTCCCAGTGACATGGCCCCACTGTCCCCAGTGCTTCTTGCAGTGCAGAACTGAAGAACAGTCCTGCTCCTTTGCATACAAAGTGTGCACTTGTCTGTTGTGTCTGTCTGTTGGTATCTCTAGATTGTCTGTCCTGTAGATCTAGCTGATACTTGGAAATACTTAGGATGATAGAAAATATGCACAAAAGGGCATTAGCAGATTAAACTGAACAAGGCATAGTTTGTTTATAATGCTATTCCAAAATGGAAAGCCTACAGAAAGATGATGGATTAAAGGTTAAGTGATTGGGGTCTCAACCTGAGTCTTTATTAATCTAGTTGATAGAATTCAGAGAAATTATTATTGACAGAATTTAGTGATTTTTTTTTAATGTTCCCAGATAAGTGATACCTTTTCTCCTACTATAACTCCTCAGTTTTTCCTTTCACTTACACCTCACCAAAATAAAATAACAATTAAAAACAGCAACAACAAAACTCCTAATCCCAGACACTTGAATCTCTAAGCTTTTTACCATGGCTAATCCTGTTTTGCCAATGCCTTTCAAGTGGTTTGACTCCCCCCACCCTCCCCGCACCATTTAAATGTTAGTGATTACTGTTAATGAACTATTTCCTTCAGTAGTAGTAGTAGTTAGGGAGAGGCCATCAGATCTCATAATGCTATCATGCCAATCTCTGTCTAAAGCAAACCAGATCTTTCTTATCTTCTGCAAGTAGTTCTCCATCTGGGCAAGCAAGGACAATTTTTAGACATAAGCACTCTTTATTTATTTTTTTTTTATTTTGATGGTATAAGTTTCTTTAAAATTAGTACAGCTCTAAAATAAATGAATGTCATATTAGATGATGTTCCTTTTTACGTCATTTTACCACATTAAACATGTATCTTAGAAGTTTAGTCATGGATTGCAGTAAGGAAGCCACATTGTTTAAAAAATCCTAGGCCTGAAGAGAACCCAGTGTGAAAATACTGAATTGCTTCTGGTACCTGAGGGAGTTTGGCTGTTTGGGCAGAAATGCAGGTTTTCCTCTATGTGCTGTCTTGTGCCCCAGGCAGGGGTCAGCAGTGTTTATGGCTAGGTGACCACTGCCCCTGAGGATGTAATTAAAGTTCCATCATTTTAGCCATAAGCTGCTCTTAACTTTCAAATTTATAAGCATGGTGTGTGTAATAAGATTAATAAAGTTAGGAAGCTCTATCTAGCAGCCTTCTATTCAAGTAAATTTCTTAATTAAAATTACACTATTCTTGTATAAAATATAATTGTGTATGTCTTGGAGTTTGGTGTTGTTACAGAAATTCTGTGTTCACCTTGTGGAGCTGATAATTGCACAGCAGGGCCAGAATGATGCAGGTGGAGGAGCAAATTCAGGACAAAGACCTTGCAATCCCCTAACACTTCTCAGAAAGTGTCTTCTCTGAAAGGGCTAGTCTGCCATGGAGGGTCCTGATGAGCATCCAAAAATAACAGTCATCATCCAAAAATGTTGGTATGGATCAGATTGCTTAGCTTTTCTGAATTCCACATTTGCATATTAGTGCTCTCACCCCTGAAACTGACTTTGATTTTGTAACTTTATTTTGCAGTCAGATGCTGGTTTTGAAAGCATAAAATTAAGAATTTTTTTTAAATTTTATGATCAGCCTAGTGAAGATGGATGAAACAGCTGCAGTCATTATTGACTTGTGGGTTGACCATCAGAGTTGTGGAAGATTTGGAGAAGTCTCTGGCATTGCATGCATGTTTCTGGTAAATAGTATTAAATTTCTGACTCTTCCCAAGTTCTGCAACTAACTTGTGTTGTTCAATGTGTCAGGTGATTCTCACTGCCTCGCTGTCTCTTAACTTACTATAGTAACAAAGTACTAAATGGGGGTTCTCAAAAAAGAGGGAAAAGGACTTTTTATGTGGGCAGATAGGACAAGGGGGAACAGTTTCAAACTAAAAGATGAGAGTGTTGTCAAAATTTCAATTAAAGTATGTGTGGATTACAAAAATACCAAAGGATTTTAGAATCATAGTTAATTTACAGTGAATGTCTTACAATTGATAACATACAATAATATTTTGAGAGTAAATTTACTGGTGCATTAAATAGGTCAAAACTTTAATCATAAGTCATAGCAAAATACACATTTGTTGCTTTAAAGTAGTTCAGTGGAATTAGTGAAAGCATCCTAGATCCCCTCATAAGCTATCTGAAGCTAAGCCAAAAATAGTGGATGTTAATTCCATTTCTATCCTAATCCTTTCTCTGCTTGTCTAACAATTTTCTATGTAGTCATAGCAGAGTATCTGCCTCAAAAAGTCATACTTTCTTATTTGTGTATTCAGGCGTGAATTTCCTTTGAAATTTCAAATCAAAATCTTTCAGACAGACTCCGAACTTAAAGGAGATATTTTTAAGTAAAATTCCTTTCCTATAAACCATAATTTTACATTTTAAAAGTGAAAGTCAACCCAAGCACACACAAAAAAGTTGGTTTGGATGCCTGTGTGCACACAAAATCACTGTGTTTCTATCCATGTTTCATGTGAGTAATCCATTCCTGATTAGCTGATTCACAAAATACAAAGGTGTTGCATGGCTGTGACATTGAAGAGGTTCCATGTTTTGGGGTTGGATTTTGAAAAATTTGGCACCTCACTGTCCATCTGTGGCCCAGCCCCTCACTGCCAGAGGTGTTGGAAGGACCATCCAGACCCTCCTGCTTCCCAGCCTTTCCCAGGTGCCACGGGCTGCACACCTGGCTCAGGGGCAGTGGGAGGTCTGGCACCTCAGGAAGTGTGTGTCTGGTGTTGGGCCTCTTCTCAGGGGATTTTTGTGCACCCTAAGCAATCAGTGCCAGCAGTGCACCTGTGAAATGTAGGGTTTGGGAAGGCCCAAGGCCATGGGAGGATTGTTACAATTATGCTGGTGTGGAACACTGGTCTGTCTGAGCAACAATGTTCAGATGCTGTTGGGAGTAGCTGGTAGGAATATTCTACATGTCCATGTGTAATATATGTCACGTTGGCCCATGTTTGGTCGTGATTTCACCTGCAGTGAGGCAAAACCAAATTTCTTCAGAGCTTTCTTTGGAGGTTTTCTTGCCAGCATCACCTTGGATGTTGCTTTCAGTGATGTCACTATATTTGATGTGTTTCATCCATCTGAGTATGCTGTGTGTGAGGCGACAAATCAGTTTCAAGTGCATCACTTCTTTCAGAGGCTTCTGCAGCAATGTCCTTTGCTATATAAAGAAAGCAAATAGAGGCCTTGGTTTCTGTGTACCTTTATGTATTTGAACGCTGTAAAAATTGTCAGAGAGCTCTTCAAACTTCCCACAGCCTTGTATCATTTGTAACAGGATATGTTTGAGGCTTCCTTTCACCTGAGTCTCAATATTTGTGTCTGAGGATTTCCATTAGTAAGTGTTGTTTCACCCAGGTGTGTGTGAGAGCCTTTGCAGGTGTTATATCTTAAAGAGATTAAATGTAAGGTTTTCACCTTGTAGGCAGCTATTGCTCTGGTGTTTAATCCTCTTGACTCCTTTGAACCCTGTGTGGCAGACTGCACTCATGTGCTGAAGTGGCTGCAGGAGACGTAACATGCATGGAGGATGGAGAAATCACCTTTTTTTCTGCATACAGTCCTAATTGGAGCAAACCCTATCTATGCTAGAGGATATTGCTGCTGGTGACAATTTCCTGCTGCACAACCCACAATGAGAATTTTTGTAAGAATGTGATGGCAATTTTTAGTATTTTTTAATGTTGTCATGCTCAATTTAATTTCATTATGGAAGACAGCCAACACAAGTGGATTTCAGGTGATGGGAAAATTGCAACCTGTTAGCCAGCTGAAGTTAACAATAGAAATGGAATTACAAGCCCTGATAGCTGCCTGGATCAGCTGTAGAGCTCTTGGTTGGCAGAGGGAGCAAAAGGCGTGTTCCTATCAGTTACGTTGGTGCATGACTCTTGAAGCCTCTAAATATCACATTAAAAGGATCACATATGAGAAGCTTCTCACTGAGAGGGTTGAATGTGAGCTCTTGCAGCCACTGTGTCCTTGATGGTAAGAGTGAACCTCCCTGCTACATTTGCAGAGTGCTTTTGTTCACCACATGTATGTTTCACACGTTTCCTGTTCCACACATTCATTTTTATTTTAGTGATATAGTGCACAAGAAATAGTGCAGGTTTCTGCCAGAGACCTGCTAAGGGGGTAGAGTGCATAGATGGTATCTGAGGGAAAGTTGTCCAAAATGAAAAAATTCTGGCTTTCACTCTCTACATCTGCACAACAAAATATCCAGTAATACTTAGTCTGGAAGCAATGCACAAATACTCTGGATCTTTCTGTTCAACACAGTGAGTTCTTGTAGAAAAGACATATATGTATTTGTGTGGGTATAGATAAATGAGCATATTAAAATAACTTAAGTTGGACAAATGTTGCAACACCTCTGTGACACCAAGGCAATATGTGTAGCCAGTCAGTGGAATATCTGATTCAATAAGCAAAAATGGATTGCTAAATCTGGTGAGATTCAAAATCTTTAATCACAACTTCCCTTAGATATGTAACTGCTAACATAAATGTTAATGACATATAGGTTATTGTACCAAGTGGTAGAAACAAGGGTTCTCTAAAAATAGAAATGACTGAGTGCACTATAGAAAAGGACAGAAGACCTTCAAGAGTTTGGCCAGAGATTTTCTTGTTTCATTTTTACCTGGCCTCTGGTGCCAGCATGAACTTGTGGATTTGCAAAGGCAAGTGGCCCAAGAGCCCACAGCATGCACCCATAACAGAGGCAGTGCTGAGGTGCAGATTCTCCTTACAGAGAGGGGGGAATTTTACCTCCAGCCTTTGACTGGATTCGTCTTTGCAGCCACCTCTTGAGGTGCCAGAGGTGAGCACAAGCTGGAGTGCTGCCCAGCACTGTTTGTTCTGGGAACACTGGCAGTGACCCTGCACTGGCCTGGCAGAAGTAATTTCCTTGTGTTTTGTGTCATCTCTGTCACAGGGGGTCAAAACAGCTTTGTCCATACCTACTGTACACTTGTGTGAGCTCAGGGAAAACAGTGGACTAAAACAGTGATCTTCTTGTAACATGAAATATCAAGAAGTTTATTAGGAAAGGTATGGGGAAAAGGGAGAACTTGTTCAGTTGTTGCGGCTTTAAGGTTTAAAAGCTCCATCTGTGACTGGATAACTTCTGAAATTATGATGTCAAGGGACTAAAATTTTGTTTTGTTTTAACAATACATAATTGTATTGCCAAAAATATCATTGGTCTATAGACCACTGTGGTGAAAAGCTATCTAGTTTGAAAATACTTCTGTCTTTGTTTAAGTTACATATCTCTAGATGTCCCAAAAATGGCTCCAGTGAATTTGGGGAGATGATACATGGTAACATTGAGACAGTTATTGTTAAAAGGTAAAAACCAAGGAGGATTTTTTTTCTTTTGTGTTTTATTTATTGGAAAAAAACAAACAGAATTTTAAAAAATCCTGGATCTAATTTAGGGAAAAGCTCTTTGGGGAAAGTGAAAATGGAAACTGACTGGTGTGAGTACACTCAGACTAGAGCACTGTGCTTTTTAAAAAATACTTGTGTACTGTGAAAGGCAAGAAGGCCAAACAGAAGGTCAGCAGAGATTATAGTTTCCAGTACATTTATTTCCTACTTAAATGGCTTTTTTTTCTTTTCCACCATTTCTTGCAGATCTCTCTTTTTTGCCATGTCATCTGACAGCCACCAGCTCCACACCCATTCCTACCAGGACTCGCTAAGTTCTTGTCACAGTCTCTTGTATGTCAACAGTCACCCCTTATCCAAGAGCTCCTCAAATCTGGCCTGTATTGGGCACTCGAGTTCAGAGGAAAGGCAAAACAAACAGGAGCTGAAGAAAAGCCATAGTAGCACCATCTGCCATATCCTGGAAAACAGGAGTGATGCAAGGAGTGTGCAGAGTCCTGGATGGGCCTCCTCACAGCCTGGGATGATGGGACTTGGATCAGATGTCCAAACCATAAATGACCAGTCGGCCAATGACCATTCAGAGGGCAGAACTAAGAATACAAACCATGTTCTTGTCACTGAACAGTCCTCAGTATCCTGGGGAGTGGGGGACACTAAGATGTGTATAAAGAGCAGCACTGTTGAGAATGTTTCTTCAGCCTGCTTTGTTCACCAGCAAGGCATGTATAAAATGGAAGAATTAGGAACTGCCCTTCAGAGAAGCCACTCAGACCTAACCTGCAGCTGCAAACAGCAGACTCACGTCACTCACATAGAAACCAGTGCTACTCACTCCAGCCTGAGCTCTTCTGGTTGCAGGCATGATCTGCCAGTGGCTAGGATGTCATTCCAAACGCAGAGATATGGATCAGAAACAAATGAAAATACATCTCACTATCAAAACCTTTTGACTCATCTTCCTAGAGACCAACAAGTACCCACAAATACCTTTGACAGTGGCAGTATTCCACGTAACACTACTGTTTACACAGATCCTGGCACATTTCACGCTGCTGTTCTAGGACCCCACATGCCTGGAAATGGTTTCCCAAACAGGACAATGTTCAGTCAAGCCCCTGGGATTATTCATGGTGCTCTGACTTATGGTAATATTCCAAACCCCACGTACTCCCCCATGGTGATGACTGTTCACAACAACTCTGCGGGGCCCTGCAGTCTCAGGCAGGATGCCTTGAAGGCAGATGCCACCATCCCGGCCTACTGCCACTCCCTGCCCATCCCATCCATACAGCTCGTCCCACGCTTGGTGTGCTCTGTCAGTGAGACAGAAAAAGAGCAGGCAGCACCTGGCTACTTTCATTCCTTTTCTGCTTCAGATATTCTGACATATCCTAAGCTGGTGTCTTCAGTAAGTGAATCAGGCCTGGATGCCAAGAAAATCCTGAAGTGCTGTAATGTTCCTGGAGAACAAGTGCAATCTGCTCAGCAGGAGGGAGCTCCTGCAGACGCCAAGGCTGCCCATGTTGCCCTGAGCAGCCAGCAAGGTGCAGACATGGTAGTGACAACTAAGGATATGTGGACTATGACCTCTATGAATGACATAACCAAAAGTCTGAAACCAGCTCTGGAGCGTAGAGATGCTGAAGTACAAACTCTTCCAACCATGGAATGCAAATCAGTGGCAACAAGCCCAGCAGCTGCGGCAGAAGGTCACTCACACGTGTTCCCAGAGGTGAACCTGGAGCAAGACTTGGAGGCCCCCAAATCTCCAGTTCGTGAAGTGAGATGGGATGATGAAGGAATGACATGGGAAGTGTATGGGGCATCCGTGGATCCAGAAGTCCTCGGAGTAGCCATTCAAAAACATCTCGAGTTTCAAATAGAACAGTTCCAGACAGAGCCTGCTGAGGCAGCTGAGAAAAGTAATGAGGAGCCACCCCCTGAAAAAACTGGGAAAAAAAGGCCTTTCAGAACAATGATGCATTCCCTGAGATACCCAAGCTGTTGTGCTCGCTCCAGTACTGCAGTGGAGTGAGCACAGCCTTAGGGTGTAGGATGGCTGTGCTGTTTTTAAACTGTACATAAATGCTGACTCTTAAGTGTTAACAAGGTGTATATGGACAGCCCACATCAGGATGAGTGGGAAATGATCATCAAATATACATTATAGCAGGGAAAAGTCCATGGCTGGACCATATAACAGAGAACATAAGATTATACCTAAATAATGCCATCCAAATGCTCTTGACTGTATTTAATGTAGCACTGTTTTCTTCTATGTTAGTTTTAAATTGTATTGTAAGGAATGGAACTTCTTTTTTAATGATACATCTTTTTGAAATAACGATGACTTTTTTCTGTATTTTAATAATTTAGGGTTAGAAAACAAAGTTTAAAAATTATGCTTTAATCAAAGTTCTTAGCTTTCAATTACATTCCCTTAAATTGTTTTGGCAGCTGTTTTGCTGTTAATTTAATAATCCTGACTATAAGCCGACTTTAACCATAGACAAAATAACAAACTAGTTAATGTTCTATGACAAAGAATTGTAACTTTTTTCTACATAACTGTGAAGTAATTTCAGTGTTGCTAGTCTGAACTCTTCCCTTAGAAAGCTCGTGTACAGTTGGAGGACACTCCATCAACTTTCCAGTTAATTTGTAGTTATGATGAATTACATTCTAAATATCCAGAACTGATGTTTACCAGGTGATTGACACAAATGTACAGTATTACCAAAGATGACTGATGTAATGTGAATTACTTCCTGAGTGCTTGTTTTAGAGACCTGAGGCAGCTGTTCAGATTAGTGTGTGGCACCACCATACCCTACAACTCATGAGCAGGTTTGGTTTGCTTATATTAAAAGTAATTTCCAGTGAGTTCTTTTATGTGCATCTATCCTGAGCAGTGGTTATTTGGCTCTTGCATAAGCCAGGGGACAGTTTGCACATAACCTTTGCCTGTCTTGTGTTCCCTCTCTGGTCTGACGTCAGGTGTCTGCTGAAAGTGAGACCTTGTGTCTTCCCCAAAGGACAGTCCTAAGGTTATTCTGAGTGCCTTGGTCATTTGGGCAGCTTAAAGATTTATTTTCTTCTAAAAACAACTTTGCAACGAAGTTTTCAGTGAGAAACCTGTTATGAGTGTAATGCAGCCATAGTGCAGGGCCTGTTTGAAGTGAAAGGTTTGTCAAGGAATCTAAGAATACTGTTTCCAGTGTCATGTGTGCCTTTGGTGAATGCCTAAGATTCTTGGGGAAATGAGATGGGTTTTTTTTGTTTTGTTTTGTTTTTTTTTTTTAATTTTATTTTTAATGAGAGAGAAGAGAAACATTCATTTCTGTCTCAAAGGAGAATCTGCAGTGTCTGAGAACTTACTGCTGTGGAATTACCCATTCTTACTTTACATGTGTGTGCTTGTGCTTTGTTGGTTTGGGTTTTGTTCCAGTAAGTTAGCAGACTGTCTCTATAATGTTCACCTGACATTTGCATATCAAGAGGAACCCCTGGTGATTAGGACAGCTTTAAACTTTCATCTAGAAAATCCTCAAATGTAGGACCTCCTAGTTGAAATGTCCTGTGATGCATTAATTTGATAATGTAGAGTCATTTAAGATCAAATTTTCACTCCTGGGCAAAGTGAGATTTAACAGAGCTGGCTCCTGTGAAATTCACTTCGCATTCAGGAGGCTTCATTCAGACCCTGGGACTTTGGCCTCAAAGAAGTCAGAGCTCAAAATGAGTTTTATACAAACCAAGCGTGAAACCTCTGGAATATAATGCCTTACTCAGGATACCTCCACAGCTATGAGCATCTAAGTTCTGATAATGATTCTGGATGTTAAAATTCCTTTTATTGAAGCTTTAGTGGAAGTAAGGAAGTAATGAGTAACTAAATAAAATTACTCTGCTTTTATTTAGAGTTAGCTAAGCAGTTTCTATGCAAGCTTATTTTATGGTCCAGAATATTGAACACTGATTTTTTTTCCTTTCTTCAAACATTACACTTTGAGACTTTTAAGCATTATAGTGGTCTAAAGCCTTGTGCTGTCTATTAGCTTGTCCTCGGGTATGCAAGAGAATTAAAGATTTGAAGAGTCAAACTAAAGCTTTAAAATAGCAAGAGCACCTTCCTCCTGCAGCCATTGTAATCCATACTTTATTTGACATGTGGAAAATCTGTATTCTCCTTCCCACCCCTGCCATTCCCAGCACCTCTCCAAAATAATGCCTCCAGCTGTAGGAAGATGCTATAATAAGACCAGTATCAAACTGGTCAGAAAGAGAGTTTGCAGAAGGGACTGCAAGAATATGGCAAAGTCCCTTGAATTCTTTGGCTGTTGTGCTATAAAACCTAGAACCATTGTTGTATTTCATGCAATTCTGGTGTCAATTACTTGTGGTTTATATATTGATGTGACTTGCTACTACAGTCCCAAATACTGGTTATCATTCCTGGATAAGAAAAATAAATTACAAGTAAAGGCAAAGGATACCAGTGATTTGCAAGTTCAGAAGAACAGATGCTCACTCATTATGGAGATTCTGAATCTTCACGTTATTAATCAGGGTTGCTGTTATTTACAAAAAATAGTGTTTATGTTTGAGTACTTCCTACACTTTTGGAAAGGTTTAAAGTACAAGAATATAATGGAAATCTGAGAAAAAAACCCAACAACAAACATTCATCTGAGTATTAGCTACAGGGATAAAACAAGTTGTTTTACTTGTACAATCAAAGACTTAGAAAAAGGGCTATTTGGGTTCAATTTCTAAAAAAAATCAAATGCAGCTATTTTCTATATTAAGTATTCTCTGTTGAAGTGTTACTCTTGTAAATGTGAGCACTCTGTTTTTTAATGTTTTCTAATTTAGGAAAATCCAAATCCATTACATTCTACTCTTAAATATTAATAAAGTAGCAGGAAAACTCACACTAGATTTATAACTGAGTGGATCTATGCTGAACTCAGATGCTTGTCAAGCTAGGGTGAAATCATGGTGTATTATTTTCTCAAGCCCATTTGAAAACCAGTTTGTATTGCATCATGCTGCCTCTGCTCCCCAGCCTGAATGCTCAGGTACCAGTTCCAGGTGAGCAGATTGGGGCTGCCTTTCCCAGGAATTCTCAGGGAGGGGTCCACTGGCACACTGGCTGCTTAACCCTTTTGTCTCAGTGTGCCTTTTTTACCTTAACATAGTGGAACAGCCTCAGTTAATGCAGTAATTTTGGATATGTTATGTTGTCTCTAGACACTAACTAATGTCTCTAGAAGGATTTCATTGCACATTCTACATTGATACTTGATGGCTGAGAATGGTAATGGGCTGAGATGCTTAGCTCAGTGGCTCAGCAGAGATTGAAGGCAATTGATACTAATATCAGTATACTCTTGAAATAGTTCTGAAAAGGTGTTAAAATAGTTAATTTCATTCTGAATTAGTATTTACTATTACCATTCCTAGAGGAGAGGCCAAAACCTGTCAGACATTGGACACTGACTATGATCATTGCAGTTTCAATTTGAGAGTCTTTGTCTAGGGTTAAATACTGAAATAGAGTGTATTGTCTCAATGCTTTAAATAAAAACCTTCCCTAGTTAAATCAGTTCTTTAAAAGAAGCCAAAACAACACACGAAACAGTTGCTTAGTCATTGTCACATCGGTTACCATTAAAATCATTGTATTTATTGTTTGTTCCTCACCTGATCATGTTTTGCTTTAGGAACCCCTGTTCCACAGAAAGCCTATCTTCCTTCCAGATGTAGCTTAAGAAAGTTTGTGTTGTACAGCTGAGCCAAAAGGCCCCACAGAGCAGCACTTTTGCACCATCCTCTGAGACAGGGGCGAGCGAGAAGAGGAAAAAGCAGTCAGCTGTTTTGTACTGAAATGTAACCAAGATGTTCCAGGGAAAAAGAGCACCTCCACGGTATGGACAGAGCAATGTATTTCTTTCTGATTACTTCTCTGCTTATATCCAGTAAGAATAATGACAGGCTGGACTAATTGCATTATTGGATAGACATTTAGTCTTTTAAATCCAAAGCAGTAACGACCTGTCTGGAGATGTGCTAAGGTAAGAGGCCTTCTAGAAGGGTGTAACTCACTATTAAAGAATGAATAAGACAAACAGTGTAGCTTTGCTCTAGGAAAAGTAATGTGTGGTGAGGGTGGGTTAAAGCAGAAGCTGAGAGTGAAGGTGAGATCGAGGGACCCCAGCTCCACAGAGGGAACAGGGCTAGGTGTCCTCCAGACACTGCTACTGCCCCCTCTCTTAGGAGCTTTTCCAACTGTGAAATTGCAATGTTAATACTTCATTGCCATCTGTTCCTTTCAGACATGTTGAGGTGATTAATTTGTCTTCTTAAGCCCCTTGAAAATGAAAGCAGTTTATTACTGCTAAGTAATACTATTAATTGGCAAGAGAGAAAGAGGCAGCATGTGGGTTTATGAGTAGGAAATAAATCATTCTAATCAACTCTCATGTTACCAGTTAAATAACTTAGTGGAACTTGCTGTGTCCGTCTCTCCTGTCTTTCCCCTTAAGGGAAATTTAGAGTCTAGGATTAATTTCTAAATTTTATTTTTTTCCCTTCCATTCAAAACTATGCATCTGAAATGGAGAATATAATGTTCTATTCAGCTTCCTTCCAAAGCATTGTTATTTACACCGGCCACAAGATCCAGATGACCCTCATCAAACCAGGGGAATCTAATGCCTGTGAGCCTGTGTACAGAGCCCTGGGCTGCTCGTGTCTGCAAGTACACAAGTACTGTGTGTCCTGCAAGTCCCTCATGCCTGCTGAGGAAGAGAGCTGTGGTGCTTTCTGTTGATGCTATAGTCCAGGTCATCCCACTCCCCTGCCCCTCTACAGGAGCAATTCTACAGAGCCATGTGGGTTTAAAGGGAAAGAGATGGGTAAGCTTTGTGAGTGACATGGATTAGTGAGAATTTTCTTCCTTTTCTTGCTCAGAAAGCAACTTGCAGACAGCAGTTCTGCCCTGTATAAAAATGGTTGTGCTCCCTTTTCACCTCTGCCAGCTGGGATGAGCGTGTCCATTTTCTGTGGGGCAACACCCTATCATAGGCAAAAGCAGTGCCATGAAGTTGTTTCTTTCCCCTGGAACCCTTTCACCAGACTTGGCACACAGTTGCTTGTGGCCTTTACTGCATCTGTGAAGGGAATGGTGCATATCCTTTGCCATGGTACTTGGATGTCTGGCTTCCATCTTTCTCGAGCTGCAGAAGTGCTGAGCCTTGAGCTGACAGCCATCACATGTACCAGGGCCAATGTGTTCAGATAGCAGAGTACTAAGCTGTAGCTTCTAAGTCTTTGGGAGCATTAATCCTTTCAAATATGTGACCTAAACAGATGTCATCTGTCTTATTATCGGGCTTTCAGTATACTCAGGCTATGCCACTCAGATGGCATGTGAAGGAAGCTTAGAAAACAAAGGGGAGGGACACAGGCAAGGAAATGCTGCTGCTGACTTCCATCCCCTTCCAACCACCTCCTGCTCGCCTACAGGCCCAAAAGACAATGGTGTCACAGGTGTGATGAAGGGGAGATTGTGTCCCCCGAGGTGTAAAAGGTAGTAGAACTTGAGGAATGTGGGTCAGGCACTCCCGTGCTCTCCTGCTTGCCAGGATTACATCTCCGAGCTCCACCTGGTGCTCAGTGCCGGCGCACAGCTCCGCAGGACAGACCTGCTCTTCCTCTCCGGCATCTTCTGGTCCCTGCTCACCTCCGACAACTTTTACTGTAAACCAGAGATGGCGTCACAGCTTGGGCTGCAGGGAATCCTGTCCGAACACTCTTTTGTTTGTGCTTTCCAGCAGACCTGCTGAGGGACAGCTTTTTGTGGTGCAGGAAGCACACAGAACTGTTCAGGCTTGAGTGCCAGCAACTCACCTGTGCTGTGCTGCTCTTAAAGCAACTGCAGCGGGAGCTGGAGTGTCTGGTCCTTCCCCAACACAGACACAACACCCTCAGTGATGACACATGCATTAAAAGTCAGGCCTTTCCCCTCCTCTGATGGCTTTTTGCAGGCAATGCCTCTGGTGCTGTGGGCTAATTACCTACAAGCTCTGGTAGCACAAACTGATGCACTCCATTATGGCACCGGGCAGAAATTCCTGTGTGCAGGTTATTTGAATGCTGTCTTGTATTCACATTGTCTGGAAAATCCTACAAATGCCAGTGCTTCAGAGAATCCAATTTTAGAAAAGCTGTTACATTGATTTAAATTCATGATGTGATGTTATAATTAGTTATGTTGTAATTTTTTCCTTGTTCACATAGTGATCTGTGTTTTCTAGATTTCATGCTTTTTTTCAGCATCAACCTCACTCTAACAGTAGAACAAGGGGTTAATTTACTGTCATGCTGCCATAACTGCTTTCTTTAAAAGGATCTTGGGAAAAGAGGAGACATGTTTCTGAGAAAGCAGAAGAGACCTGTTTTGATTGTGTGGTCGATGCATGTTGTTCAACAGCCTGCTCCCCCACTCAAATGAGAGCAAACCCTGGTGCTGTAGCACAGCCCTTGTGTTCCAAGTCTGCACTATGAGTCCTTTCTTGCTCCAGTTTGGACTGGAATGTGTGTACTGGGGGAGCCGCAGATTGTTTAATGAGCAAAATCACACTGCTGTTTTGCTACAGGCTCAATCTATGTTTGTGGTAGAATAAATTTTCTGAAGCAGGTTAAAGCTTTGTAAAAACAGTTTTAGTTTAGTTAAAATTGTTTATATACTGTTTACGTGCCTGCCTCCCTCTAGAGAGTCCTTTGGTGCTGTGTTATTTTTTGCATTGATAGGTTTGGGCTATAACAAGTAAGAGATTTGTTCACGTCTGTGGTGGGCCTCTAATTCACAAAAGCAGCCCACTGCTTCCAGAAGTTCTGCCTTTGATTAGGCTGTCTGGAGAAGCTATAGAAAAACTTCCTGAGAATCTCTTTAAATGAAAGATGAGTGTGGAGTTAGGTGTAGTAGGTACTTTTGTTCAATGTGGAATGGGATAGAAGAATAGACAGTAATTAAAAAGTTTGCAGAAATGAGAAATCCCTAAACTAGAGAAAGGAAAAAGGCTGTGTGTGGTATGCAGGAAAAGGCTATTAAAACATCTGTTTACAATCTATATATGAAACTGTATGGGAGTTCAAAAACATTTAGTTCCTCTCTGGCACTGAGGTAGCTCGATACAGACAGCAAAGATTCAAGGTGAGTAAATACAGTGCGGAGAGCTTTGAAAGTGGCTTCAGGGCAGTGAAGCCTTTGGACTTGAGCACAAGTGGGGCTGCTCTCGGCTCCTTGGGCGGCCTGGGGGCTGAGGTCACCCTGGGGGCTGAGGTCACCCTGGGGGACGGGCGGGACGGGCCCTGCTGGAAGGCGGGGGTGGATCTGGCACACAGCTGTGGGAGCGAGTGCCAGGACACGGCCTGCCTGGAAGGGGACCAAGGACACACGTCAGAGAGGATACGTGCGAGGGAGGGTCTTGCACCCGGGCTGGCAGGGACGAAGGGAAAACACTCCCTTTCCAGCGGCAGAGCTTGAGGAAACCGGCGATTCCCGCGGGAGCCGAATGAGGTTTCCTGACGGCTACAATGACGACTCTTCTAGAATTTCATACTCTGCCTTAGGACTTCTGCTTCTGACAGGAGCAGCCGGCAGCTTGGTCTGCCTTGGCGTCTGGCTGCACTCACAGCCTGTGCCGGGCTTGCTGCGCTTCCTTATTCCCGCTTTACGGGGCAGGGATGGCCTGCCCAACTGTGCGGGAGCACTGCAGAACAGGGAAATCACATTCTGGGGCATTTAACAGAGAAGTTAACACAGCTGATGGCCTTCAACTCCATTATTGCAGTTGTTGAAAGAGGAACAGTCTGAACAGAAAACAGAAACGTTCATTAAACCCCATACAATTTGCTCTAAAGCCATTGCACCAGAGAATATTCAAGTTCTTTGTGGATTGAGTGGTGCCCTGTAGGACAGTTTTGCAGGCTCATACCTAAGAAACACAAAAAAAGCTTCCAGTTCTCTTTCAAACATCATGGTTTCCAGGGGATGTGAAGGGATCAATCTCTCCCTGGTCTTCATTCCCACACTGCAGATGAGCAAGGAAGAATGTCTTTGAGTGTGACAAGGGAGTCATTATACACTTTTGCCAAATCAAGGAAGGATGGGCTTTATGCTGCAGAACTCTAAATGGGATTCCCATTCAGCAGGAAATAGCACTGAATCTTGGGTATAGACATGCATTACATGGTGTCACACACTTCTGAAAGGAAAAGCTGCAGGCTTTTATCCTCATTAACTATTTCTGATGTGTATTTAGATACCTTTTACACATCCAAAATGCTTTTCTTCATACTCTGGTTGGAGGCTTATTGTGAACACTGATACACAGTTTTATCCGTTACTGAGGAACTGCCCACTACATCTCCATCTTTACTGCTGTTTTAACATGAGCAGATTATCCTGTTTCTTTCCCCATAAAACTGCATCTCTACCCAACCTTTTGCCTCTACTTTAATAGATCATCAATTTGCCTTTTGCTTAAGCTGATGTAATTTAATTTTTTTTTTCTGATCTACTATGTGGGTTTGTGTAAAAGACACGTGGTAGGCAAAGGGTATGGCTGAGGGAAGAGCAGTGTCATGAGGGGTGGGAGGAAAGAGATCATTAAAAGATGCATGTGGTTCCTTCCCCTTGATATTCCTTTAGGGGTAAGATGGAAGATGTATCCAAAGTGCAAATCCTCTTAGGATGACATGACCTTAACCACAATGAATTCACACAGGAAGTGTACTGTGTGAAGCAACTCTACCAACAAAAACACTCTCAGACCATCTGGATTATGATACTTCCTTGGTCAAGCCCGTGGAAGAGGTGACAGAAACCTGTCATTTTCCACTGTGCCGGCTTGCCCAGGAGAGGCGGCTTTCTTTCCTCGGCAGAGTCCTGCTGGGTAACTGCACGGGGGAACACAACAGGTACATGAGCACTCCTGGTTTTCCAAGGTCAGGCAGGGTTGGTGTCATTTTTCCTCTTAAATCCAAGGGCACAGAGGAGGATTATATAACACACCCTGTTCTCCTATGTGTTTAGACAAGGATGCCAAATACCTGAAATGCTTGTTCCTAGGGTAACAGCACATCTGGGATTAGGTGGCTGACTTCTACTTTCTCTTATGTCAGCACTGAATCATTTGTACTTGTAACCACGGGTAAGGTCCTGTTCAGAAGAACGGCACCTGGGTCTGTGCCCAGAGGAGGAATTGGGTAGGAAACTCTGACTCAGCTACCACCTGTACTCAGCTACTTAGATTTCCATTTGAAGTCCTTTCTGCTTGGAGTCCCCATACATTCTCTGTTAAGCTTAAATGCTGTGCACACACCTACAAAAGGCAGCACTTCAGAAATGTGCTGGCCAGGTGGTCACGGAAAGGCTGAAATCTCACAGAATCACAGAATAGTCTGTGTTGGAAAGCACCCACAAGGATCATGGAGTCCAGCTCCTGAACGGCCCCCACAGGGATCTAACCCACACCCGCGGCGTTCTCGGCACCACGCTCGGCCAGCTGAGCTGACCTCAGCGGAGCCCCTGGGCAGCTAAAGCGCGCGGGCGAGGAGCAGTAACTGGTTCTTTTCCCAGCTGGAAAGCGGGCTGGCAGTGGTGTTCTGCCGTGCTTCTCACTTGCGGAAAGGAAAACCCAAAACTGTCCTGTGGAAAGCCAAAGCAAGCCAGCTACTCTGGGAAATTTCCGGTGGACACGAAAAAGACCCACACCGGCTCCTGATACACCTGCCGTGCTCCAAGAATTTGCCGCGCCGGCTCAGCCGCGATTCCCGGATTTTGGCTGCCGGGAGGAGCAGCAGCGGCGCCGCCCCTCAGCGCCGCCGCGGCCGCTCCGCCGCGCCTGCAGGGGGCGCTGTGGCGC
>VZUI01036246.1:0-38007 GCA_013401135.1 Cettia cetti | reverse complement strand
GCCGCCCCCGCCGCCCCCGCCGCGCCCGCACCTCCCCGCAGCCTGTGCCCCGATGCTCTGAGCCCGCGCGGCCCCAGACCCGGCCAGCGCCGCCATCTCCCCGCGCCGGCCATCGGAGCCGCGGCCGCTTCGCATCCAGGGAGCCGGCGGGAGGAGAAGCCATCCCGCCGCCATGGACAGCCCCGGCGGCGTCACCGACAAGAAGAGGTACCGACGCCGCGCCGCCTGCCCCCCGCCTCCCGCCCGCTCGCTGCTGCCGGCCCCCGCCGCCCCCTGCTTTGTTACCGCCGCCCCCTCCTCGTCCTCTTCCCCGCTGCCCTCCCCCGGCCCGCGGAGCGCTCCGCTCTTCCATTCCTCCTTCTCCTTCTCGTCCACGTCGCCATTTTGTCGGCGGGGGGAGCGGGCCGGGGCTCGGGGCTGGCGGCGGGGCCGGGGGGGAAGCGCCCGGTGTCGGCCGCGGTGCCGGGGAGCGACCCCGGGGCCGCCCCGCTCCTGGAAATGAGCGGGCAGGGATTGATGGTGCCCCGAGCCCGGCGCGCTCCGAGCCCGCCGTGCCCCGGCTTTGTGCGGAAAAGGGCCGGTTCGCAATCTGGAGATATTAAGCTTTAAAAAATCCCCAAAAGCCGCGTTGGGGAGGTGTAAGGGGGGGGTGGCGGGTGGACAATGTGAGTTGAGGAGTATGAATAATTCACCGAGGATTGTAAGCGCAAATTAGGGGAAGGGGGTGGGGGGGAATAAAAGCCTTAAAAGCCTTTGTTAGGTGGTGAAGTTTAAGGAGCCGAGGGGCTCGGGTGAGCAGGTCCCGGCGGTGGGGCTTTGTGGGGGGGGGGGGATTAATTGCCGTATTCGCCATCTGCAGACGGTTTGTTTATATGGATATCGATACCTTTTCTCGGCTTTTAATTATTCGAGATGGGTTTTGCCTGCCCTTGTCTCCAAGGGTCATCTGAACAGGTTAAGCGCCGTAAGTGTTCCAGCGTGTAAGTTGTGTCGGGAAGGAGCCTGGCCGGCTTGTAAAATGGATGGTGAGCTTTGTGCTGGGCTGGGAGCAGGGAGCGGGAGCTGCACCGGCTCCCTTGGAGCGCCTTTGGAGCCGTCACCGGGATACCGGGCTGGGATGGGGGAGAAGCGCCTCTCGCTCCGGGGAAATCCCACCAGGGGGGCACCTGGGCTGGCACTCAGCCTTTAGTTTCTCTACTCCAAGCTGATGGCTCTTAAGAAGTCTGGGAGAAAATGTTGCAACCAAAACGATTAATCTGTGCTTTGCTCTGCTGCCCTATTTTAGTGGCAGATCTAGGGGTTTGAGACTTGAGTTGTTTTCTGATACTTTTTTTTCTTTTTGTTTTTTTTTTGGTTTATTGGGTTTTTTGTTTCTTTTTTTTTTCTTTTGGCCTTGAGCGTTTTATTATTTTTTACTTACCGTTCTACCTCACTGGTGGACTTTTTCTTCTTTTTTTTTTTTTTTGCAATTTCCTTATCCTGGATGTAATCTGCTTTCTTCAGAATGCAAGAATCAGTATGCAAAGCTTATCCTTCCTTCCTAAAGGCAGGGCTTAAGAAAGAGAATTTGTTGTTTTCTGTTTCCTGCAGACAAAGTTCAAAGTTGGGAATGTTTCTTATAAAGGAATATTCAGATTGCTCCTGTTGTAAGGTTTTAATAGAAAACATAAAGCTGTGTCTGTGGTACATTCATCCTGGGGGCTGTGGATGTATGGTTGAGTGAAGATGGCTAAGCAAAAAAGGAAGGATATGAGCTCAGCAGAGAACTTAATGGAAATATCAAGCATTTCTCAAAAACCTGGGTTGTTTTTGAAAGGTTTAGATTTGATAGTGTCCATATTCAGAATACCTTGAAGGGAGAAGTCCTTTACGTCCTGTGCTTTATCATCTTTGATAATAAAACTTTGGCTAATTGTATATACAGTATACCTCAATTTTGGCGTGGGTTAAGATCCTTTTATTCCATGCCTCTCCCTCTGTTTGTATGTGGATAGTGTTTAACTCTTGATAGTTAATGTAAAGCTTGTTGTTTACTTAATTATGGGCTGTGAGATTCAGAAAATATGAGAAGTTTATGTCTCGATCTTTAAAGTGAAATTTAGTCATAGCAGTATCTGGAGGTGTGGATTTTTAGACTGGCCTGTTGAGTCCATTTTTTGATGTGGTTCCAAGCTTCTCATATATGTACAGGGGTCAAGATTCCCTAAGAAATCAACTATCAGTGGCATGATTAGATAATGAATTATTTGGGTTTTAGCCATTCTTCAGTAGTTGTATCACTTTGATGTGCTCCTGGGTTTTCCCCCAGGTGCTGCAAGGACAGCGTTTCCTTGCATGGAGTGGGTGAAACAGAGTTGTTGGGAGCTTTGCTCTAAATTGAGCCAAATTTAAGGCTTTTGGTGAGAAGTATGAGATTTTTCTCAATATTCTTTTAACTAACTCCAGTGTGCAGATGGCTGATGCAATGAAAAGCTTTTCCTCAGGTCTGTGCTGTGACACTTCACTATTAGAGGAATTCTGGTGCCTTTTTAAGTAAATGAGCCATTTAGGGCTATGGGTTACTCTTTACTTTTGTAGTAGTGGCTTGCAGCTGGTAGGCAACCCAGATGCATTTTTCTAGTGTGCTGTAAGTAGTTTCAGCATAAAATAGTGTTATAGGTGCTAAATAAAAATGATAACTGATTTCTGGAATATTCATTCTGGATCTTAAAATGGTGTAAGCCAGTAAAATTTAGTATCCTGACATGAGTGCCTTGCAGAACTTCAGCTTCTCAATTTCTCAGAGTTAGGCTTTGAAACTTATTTTCTAGTGTCTAAGGGGGATAATTTGGAGGACCAGGGGTTTTCTGCTGGATTTTTGCCACTGAAGTCCAGCTCCAGAATCTGTTTGAGAAGCCTGTATCCTGTGCTGATGGGCAGTGGCTACCCCTATTTTTTTCTTAAACCTGTGTGAGGTCTTTAGGATTGTATGTGCCTCTGCTTTTGTCTGTTAATTTCTCTCAGAGCTGGGGGAACTGAGCCACCATTGCTAGAGTCGAAAGTGAATACAAAAACCTTTTGTATAATCTGGGCTGTAAGAAGAGGAGGAATTTTTCAGTAAATCTCCTGTAGAGTCTCCCCACAGGTATGGGGAAGGCTGAGTGGTTTCTGGCTCGTAGAACAGTGGTTTTACTGCTTTCTGGATTTTTCTGGATAGTTTGCCTTGCCATAGGGCTTATCTGTGTTGTCTGTTCTTTGCACTGCCTCAAACATGAAAAGTTTTGTGAATTCCTTTAATAAAAATGACCAGAAATGGTTTTCCAGTTCCCAGTAAAGATGAAGGAGACAGCATAGTGCTACTGCCCGTCCTCATCAGCATCAAGGCACTGAAAATCAGGGAAGAATAGCTGTGGACGATTTGCCTGTTGCAGAATTTTTCTGTGATTTTGCTCTGCTGGTGCTTTGGTTATCAGTGAAGGTCTGATAATTTGGCAGTGAGCTGATGGAAGCAGCAGAGGGTTTTCTGGTTTTTGTTTACAGTCATGCTTGCTTTGCCCTTTAAGACTCAGCGTCTGCAGTCTGGGTCCCTTGATTGGGGTGTCTGAAATACCAACAACCAGCCCACACTCAGCTAAGGGGGCTGGTGCAGCTGTGATCAGATGGTCCAGGTTGTCAGGGGGTCTGTAACAGGGTGGTGCAATAGTAAGAGGTTTTTCTTTGAAGCAGTTTTAAGCTTTTCTAGCAATTCAGCCTTCTGTTGAAATGCTTTTCCTTTCAGGTGTCTCTGGAGACACATCGTGGCCCATTTTTGGAAGGTGTTGGGGGGTAACAAAGGTAGCTGCATACTCTTATCAGCGTCTTAAGTGTGGCAGTTAAGTCAACTGTTGGTTTAAAGGTGGAGGTGTGAAGTGGATAATCGATTTTATTCTCTCATTTAATTGCTATCCCCATATTCTGGTTGGTTTCTCTCTTATCAGAAGTGCCCATCAAGGGTTTACTTAGGTTAGGCTGGGGTGGCACGTCCTTTGTAAGCCTTGAGGAGCTGAGGAGCAGTGCCATGCTCTCTTCCTGCTGCTGCCAGAAGAGAGGCCAGAGGAGACCATGCTGCTGTCATGTGTGTAACGCGGGAATTCACCTACAGCTGCTTGCTTCTTCCCCTGCACGTTGTGCAAGCAGCCACGGACCTTTGTTCCTCCCTGTCCTTGAACTATAATGCCTGGAGTTTATGCGTCTGGTTCCAAAAGTCTGATTGCTGATGGTGAAGTGAAAAAAAAAATAAAAATTAGACAATAAATATTAATTACGCTGTCAAATGTCAGTGGCGTTGCAGTGTAAGCCCAAAACTCTTGAGATTGCACACATTCCCTTTGGTGTGCTTGCAGCCTGGAAGCCTGGAGGACTCTTGCTGAGCCTCTGTGACACAGTGGATTGAATTCTTCAATGTGTTTGTGTCGCTCAGTAGTAACATTGCACCAATTTGTGTTAGAATGCTGGATTTCAAGTAGGCTTCCATGAGATTTTTGTTATTAAAGGGGACGTTGAATGACAGAAGCTGCTGATGTTTGAAAATCCTTTTTGGTTTTTTTTTGTATTACCAAAGAGAATTTGGTGGCATTAATTTATTCCTGAAGAGCTTTGGTGTTAGGACATGCCAACAAAATAATTTTTACCTGTTTGTAGAGAGTGCATGGCTAAGTGAACCCAGGAGGGACATCCCACATGGTTTAGTGGTGGTATACAAGAGCATCAAGCTTTTCCTGAGGATACTTCCAAGGAGATGCAAATACCAATTCCATTACAAAATGAAAATATAAAACAAACAGATTCAAAACAAAAACAAATCTTGCAAGAGCCTTACAAGAAGGCACAGTAACCCATACCTGTTCCTACTTAGCAAGCTGGTGTCCAAAAGGAAGGAATGTTCCAGATTACAAGTCATCAGCTCAACTGCACCTTTTATCTTCACATACACAGTTATATGGGCAGGTGTTTACATGCCTCAGAAAAACCACCTAGGTAATGCATGGAAAGAACTTGGACCTTAATCATCTTTTCATGTTATAACAGCCCTTTCCCTTTTGAATTTGAGAAAGTTTGAGCATTTTGAGCCTCTCTTGAGAAACTTCCTTTGTATTAGAGTGAGTGGAAGAGAATGTAGGAGAATCTGAGTTTTCCACTGAGGACTGCTCTGAAATGGGAGACACAGGAAGGTTTTCTGACACTGGGGACTACAGAAATGGCCCAGGAGAGAAGATGAGCCTTTGCACTTTTAACTAATGGCTGAAAATTCAAAGAAGATATAGATTTCCAAATTACCATTGAACATGAAGCCTGTTGAGGTTTTTCTATACCGAGATCTCTGCTATTTAGCTTGGAATAAAACTCTCTATGAAAATTACATTCTGAAATCATTAGGAACATGGAATCAAGTGAATGCATGCCAGCATATGCATTTTTTTTTTGAATGCAGTTTACGTAGGTGACGAACACTTCAGGGTTCTTTGATGTGGAGCCACAGCCTGGGTTGAAGCTACGCCTGCTCATACCAGCCTGGGGGTTGGGTTTGAGTTCTCAGAGAAAGTGCATTGATAAAGAGCAGTTTCATCATGTGCATAATCTGTCATTTCTTCCTGTTGAAGTCTGATAACACTGGGACTTGTAGAGAAATGAAGCCTTTTAAAAGCTTGAGATATTTTAGTACCAAGAAATTCAAAATGGCTTTGCTGGCACTGGAGAAGAGCTGGTGCTTCAAGATGGTCCATTAGTTGTTCCTTAAAGACACCAAAGCATAACAAACTCTGTGTGTGTGTGTTAGCAGAGATACTGTGCAGCTTCTGTTTAATTTGATGTGAATGAATGCTTCTTAAGCATTTTGAGAAATGTTACAACAAATCTTTTAGCTCACTGCGTTAAAATAGAGCCTGAACTTCAAGTGAAGAATTGAGGATAGTGAATCAGCAGCACTGATTATAATTACAACAGTGGGAGGTTTTACAAAGCAACTTATTTAACAAGGTTTTTGACTGGAATTGTAGTAATCCTGGAAATGTTACCTGAAAAAGATGACCTGTTTTGTTTACCAGAATGAGTTCTTTCATTGTCATTCCTAAACTAAAACTGGACTGATGTCACTTTATGAAAATTTGTGCATTTCAAGAAGCAAAAGGATATGAGACCAAGCCTCCTGTTTTTGCTCACAAATGAGAATAGTAAATGGACTGTTATGGTGGAAAGGGAGTTACCAGAGTCTTACCTCCTTAGGTTTGCTCCCTGCTCTCCTGCCTTGGAAGACATAAAGTAATCCACATCAAATATAAAGGCTGCAGCCTCCACTAGCTAAGCTAAAGAAAGGAATGGTTTAGCCGGGGATGGGAATTTTGGTGCTTAGTCCTTCAGAAAGGACTTTTTCCTTGCACTCTGTTGAGTCTGTTGGATGCTGAGCTGACATTGCTGCAGGCTTTTTGTCCTAGCTATTGTTGTAAATGTTTCTCTTGACTGCTTAGTGGGTCTGTTTGTTCTTTATTCATACAGAAAAATAAAACTTGATATCTCTTCTGGTTTTTTTTTTTTCTTGTTCTTAAAACCTTTGATTACAAAATATTCTGTTAATTGAAAGCAGTTGGGGAACTTGAGGTGAAGGGATGAAAATTGGATGGAAGCAATGAGGGAAAACGTCCAGCCTCCAGTCTTGAAAACCAAACGCAGTGAACAAAACAGAAGATACATTTTAATGCCATGATTTAGACTAAAATTAGTTACTTTATCAAGACTCTGCATCTGTCTGAAGGTAGACCAGTTCTTAGCTAAAACATTGTTAACTGAGAGCCTGACAGATATCTTGGGGATATGTTTTGCATCATTTTTTTGTGAGCTTGGTAGAAGCAAAAGTAGAAGGGCTGAAGGGAGAAGAGCACTTAGTGTCTAGTTCTGTCAAGCCCACGTTCAGATATCTCTTTTGAATGGCTCTGATTTTTCTGTAATAATAAACACAGTTTAACTGCCATGTATCTTTCATCCTGAAGGGTAAAGCACAACTAATTAAGGAAAAATATATATTCAAGGGAAAAGCCAAATAACGTAGCTGGAACAAAAAAGAGAAGAATTTTCTTACCTGCCAACATTGTATGCCATGTGGTTATTTTAAAACAGTATATTATGATGCAAAGGCAAACTGTGAGTGGTTACACTGTATAGTAAGACATGATAGACTCACTTCAGCATGATCTAAATTAGAAATGACAATATTTAAGCTTTTCCCTTCTTGCTCACACTTTCTACGTGGGGAGGTAGTTGGGGTTTCAGGTCAATTCGAGGCCAAATCCAAATGATGGATATAATCTTGTCAATGTGGTGCTGTGCTGGGTTCAGGCATTTAAGCTCTGCTGCTGGCTCCTGTGTGCTGTGATTTGTCTGTAGGATGGGTGTTTATATGGACTTTGTGGTGTCCATGCTAAGACTTCTCTAGGTGAGCTGACTGAGGCTCCTCTGCCTGCCTCTCCCCACTCTCATTTTGCAAACGCTGGTGGCTTTCAGAGCATTTGTGCTGCTGGAGCTAATCCAGGCTGACCTGCCTGCTTGCTCTCCTCATTTGTTAGAGTTTTTTCAGTTAGGGGTTTCTTTTGGTGGCAGTCAGGCTATAGGAAATGCCTGTAACTACCCTGATGTAAAGAAAATGCTGTGTTAGAAAGAAATATACAAAGGAATGAATTTTAATAGTTTACATACAGTGATGTTATTTCTGCTTGGATATTACGTTCGTTTCTGCAGTTAAATCTCTTTTGAGTCATTCATACTGCATGTAAGGAATTTCTGAGTTCTTTTCCTGAGCTGGATTAGTGGGCTGTGATGTTCATTAATTCATGAAGAGCAAGACTTTCTTCTGTGTAATCACATGCTTCTGATTACACACGAGGTTTGGGTGTGGGGTTTTTTTTTCCCCTCACAAGAGCTTTGTACACAGACTATAACATAAGAAGAACTAGTAAATAAAATTTGCCATAAAGCAATAATACTTTAAAAGGAAATCACGTCAAAGCAAGGTGTGTCAAAGCTGTAACCCCAAGCTCATGGAGAACTGGCAGCTGAGAGGCTGCAGTAATTCTGTAGAGCTGCAATAGGAGGAAGGAGCACCCCTCCCAACCAATTTGGAAAAAGTTTGCCTGCTGAGGGATGAACAGTCTGGGCTGCTGGTCAGGACAGACAAGTGTGACACTGCAGGGCTGGGAGGGAGAGGGAATGGGGCACTCGGGGCTGCCTGCAACTCTGGGCCATGTTTGTGTGGGTCTGTCTCAAGACTTCATAGATGCTGCTAACACTGCAGCTCTGTCCCTCCTTGCTGAAGTTTATCAGCTCCTTAGATCCCCATGTACCTAAATAACTGGGTTTGAGTGGTGTTCTCTTTCATTATAAACCAGCTTTTCATATGATGTTGTCGATAGAGCAGTTCCACTGTTTTAGTTTCTCTATGCCAAGTACTTGGCTTGCCTGGGCCTTCTTTCCATGGAGGAATAATTTCACAAGTATCATGGCTAGCAGCTCTGGACAAAACACAGACCTTAAAACCAGTGAAAAAACCCGAGTGATTGTGTATTCAGCACAGACAGGAGAACAGAACTTTGTCCTGACACTCTTTGGCTGTAGGTGAGAGTGGTTGGTGGGACATGCCCAGGGCTGAGCCATTCACACTCCACATGGACACAACTGGTTATTCTGGGTGTTCTGCAGGCTATGGCTGCAAACCAGGAGCTGCCCCTCTGTCCTGTTCAGCTGTGCTGCCAGAAATACCTGGCTTAGGCTGGGCCTGAAAAGGTGACCAAGTTTTATACCAACCGCAGGAATGCATTCAGCCTTAAAAGTTAAATGTGAGACCACTTGCAGGTCTACTTTCTAAAGTTCCAATACCATCCTGATGTCATATACTTTTAGTATATTACTGTGTTGTAATATTTGCATCGTTTTTTGGTGTAATGAAGAAAAAAATGAAGCTGTGTTATACTGGATATACTTTTTGTAACTCCATTTCTAAGCCAGGTGTCTCCCAGAGTAGTTTTACAGTCTGAGAGGAGAGATTGTTACTAACGTGGCAAATGATGGCAATTAAGGCAGAACTGAAAACTAGCTAAAGCTCAAGAAGATGTTACCAGATTTGAAGCACGTTACTAATTAGGACTGTTTGTTTCCCACAATGTATATTTCCGTGAAACTTCAGGAACAAATAATGTGATAAATACAAAGCCACTTGGTTGAAGAAAGCAAGTCTAAAGAGACAATCGTGAATTGCTATCAGAAGCTGTTTATATTTTAGAATGTTCTCAAAACCTGTATCGAGAAAGATGAGCCTGGGTTAATTAATCATTCACAAGTCATTTTACATGGGAACTGAAAACATCTATAGAGTACAATGTACCTGATTAGAGAAACAGTAAGTTCGAATGGGAGAAAATCTCTAACCATAGCAAAGTGACATCAAGGAAACCTCTTGTTTTTTTGGGTTGTTTTTTTTTTTTGTTAATCTAATATTATGTACACAGTATAAAATTTTTCTTAACACTGGGTGCTAGTTTAAAAAGCTATAGGGAGACAAAGTTAACTGCTCACATTTTAAGTTTTATCCATTGGCCATTTTTAATCTAATTATTTTCAGTTACTGGTGGTATTTTCCAGTTGTTTGTTTGTTGGTTTTTTTTTTTTTTTTTGTCCATGTGCCTTTGGTAAATAAGAAGGAGCAATCCAACTTATATGTGGCAATTGATTTGTTTTTCACTTAAGGAGATGAAAAATTGGGGCTGCATTTAGATAATTGGAGGCTCACGTGTAGGAATCTGCTGTGGAGGGGTCCTTGGGATGGTTTGGGGCATGAGGTGTTATTTGGGAGATGCTGTGGCCCAGATGGTTTGTATGACTGTGATGACAGAAGTTGCACACTCAGATAGAGAGGCCAATATTAGCACCTGTAACTGTGGGCATGGGGTTGCTGCTGGTCATGGGGGTGCTTTGCTCTTGAGGCTTTTGGGCAAATTCTTGCTGTAAAACTTTGTTTCTGTTCACCATGATTTGAGGCAGTGAGTGGGAGCCCAGGTTATACCCTTCAGCTGAGCTCTTGGTTCAGCTGCATTGAGTCATGGTTGTGAAATACCCTTTTGCTCTGGGTCTCCAACTCAAATATCTTCTGGAGCTCAGATTTTATTCAGCTATTGCATGTAAACATCTCTTCTGTGTAAGAACTGGTATTTGGTTTAAAGGCATCAGTGAAACTGCTTTCAGTTAGCTCAGATGGATAACGTGCTTATGATTCTCTGCTTCTGTATTCTGGTGGTAGAAATACGAAATGGAAATGAATGTCTGGCACTGAAATTGTGCAGGAAAAATCAAACCTGCAAATGCATGCAATTTCCTGTCCAGCACCAGCATTTCTGATATTTTCATTGCATGTATAATCCACTGGGCAGCTGAGGTTTTCTTCAGGCTCTTGAGGTGTTTTTGTTTCATGCCAGACAGCAGAAGGCTGCAATACAGCTCTGAAGTCTGGGGTTTGTTTTAAATGGAGCTTGGCTCCTTTTCTTCAGAATTCTATTTCTGTTGAGAAGATCATGAGCTTTACACTGGGGAAGTTCCAAAAGAACGGATAAGAGAAGTGATATGATTTGTTTAAACTGATTTTGTAGCACTTCACATCTCACTGTTTAAAATCCCCTTCCCTGAGCTCCCTTTCCTTCCCCTCTGATCGAGAGAGTGCTCACTTTAGAAATACATTTTCTTTACAGGATTTCAGTGTCATTTAATTGACTACACAGAAAATTGTGAGCAGCTGTACATGCTGATGTATGATTTTTTATTTACTTTATGCAACCGTAACAAAGCTTAGAGTAGTCGCAATGGTAAAGAATTTTTTCTTTTTTTTTTTTTTTTTTTTTTTTTTTTTTTTTTTTTTTTTTTTTTTTTTTTTTTTTTTTTTTTAGTTTGGTGACATTTCAATGTTGAGGCAACAATGACTTCACTTGGTAATTAAACCTCATTTGTGAAAGACCTTTTCCCTATTAATTTGATCCATTAAAGTAACGCTCTTTGAAGCTGGTAGTTAATCTTCCTATTTAAATGGCTGGGTTTTACTCAGATTGGTTACAGCTCTAGGTTTAAATAGCAGCTAAAAATAGCCAACTGTTGTGCTGTACAGTTTAAACATCTATCTATAGTAGTAGCCTTTCTAGAAAGGAAACATGTAGTAAAAGGGAGAGGAGACACTGCCACTGGGGCAGCACTGGTTGGTTCCAACATCCCCTTTTCCTTGGGGTTTGCCCATCAGCTCCAGCTGGCAGCACTTGCTGATCTTATTCTGGGATTAATTTTTAAGAGAAAGCACTATGGGCTGGATTTGAGCAGTGTTTCAGTTGGTAATTAATAATTCAATGCTCAGGAGAAGTTTTGACTGTTCCTGCTGAAGGCTGCTGCCAAGGGTGCTAAAACCTGGCAAAAATCTGGAAACTACCCAAAATATTTTCAAGAACATTAGCTGTCTGAAAGAAAATACAAGGGCTGCAATCCCAACTTGTGAGGTTAGTGCCCATTTTCATCTCTTGAGTGCCCTGTGTGATTCACACAAGCCTGACAAACCTGCGGACTTGAAGTGTTGAGCTTGATTGCCAAAGCAGGGGAGTTTTTAGTTTAAAAGTGCCTGCAGTTGGAAAGGAGGCCATGGCAAAACTGCAGGAATCTGGTGGATGGCAACCATTTACTTCCAGTAATTCTCTCTTGAGTTTTTGTTGTAGGGTGAACCTTTTTCAGGTGATCTTAAATGAGTAGCTAAGGAGGTATAAAGGTGAATCTGTTTAAGGCAACAGAATTGCTTGTGCTGCTGTTACAGTTTCAGCGGGGATAGATTTAATTTTCTTGCTAGGAGTTGGTGCAGGGCTGTGTTTTGGAGAGTAATGCTGGCAGCACGCTGATGTTTTAGTTGCTGTTGAGCAGTGCTCACCCTGAGTTAAGGGCTCCTCAGTTTCCCATGCTGTGCCAGTGAGGAGATGCACAGGAAGGCAGGAGGGAACACAGCCAGGACAGCTGACCTGAGCTGACCAAAGAGATATTCCAATCCACAGGGAGTCATGGCCAGTGTGGAAACTGGGGGAGTTGGCTGGGAGGTGCTGGTCCCTTCTCTGGGATGGGCTGGACATCAGTCAGAGGGTGGTGAGCAATTGCATCCAGCATCACTTGTCTGTCTTGAGTCTTGTTTGTTTCTTTATTTTGTCTCCCTTGTCGCTGCAATTATTACTTTGTTTCAATTATTAAACTGCTTTAAAGTTGTCCCATGGGTTTTACCTTCATTGCAGTTTTCCTCCCCATCCCAGGAGGGTGGGACAGGTAATGAGCAAACAGCTTTGTGGTACTCACTTGTGGGCTGGGGTTACACCAAGACAGTTACCTTGAAATACCTTTGACAAAATAGAGTTACAGTGAAATCTGTGGGCCAAGAAAGAGGACAAAGAGAATCCAGATTTTTTTTCATTTCCACTCTTAGTTTTCCACCAAGAAAAAAGGTACTTGAGGCCTGTCTTCAGTAATAAATATTTAATCAGTCAGGTTAAATAGCTGAAATATTTTTGCACTATTGTTAAAGGTCAGACTTTTCGTAATGGCTATTTCCAGATATACCTGTATGTCAGGAGCCTCAAGCTTCTCAGACCAAGATATCCATCACTACAACAGGAACATCTGTTGTCACAGGGAAACTCAACGTGAAGAAATCTGAAATATGGGGAAATATTGTCAGATATTTTAGGCTGCCCTTCTGAGGGACATGAGCTTATATTCACAGGAATCAATGGGACTATTGTATGTCCAGAGTTTTTTACAACTATAATTCCCATAAGTTAGTTTTTCTTTGTTAGTATTATGATGTCAATCTATTAATGTTTCTCATTCCACAGAAACAGTTTTTCTCTGCTGGCTTTGCAAGAGTAAGAGAAGAGGATTGTGGGGATGGCATACAGTTTTATCAAGGTGGTAGAAAGGAAGGTAATTGTAAGAGAGCTTCTGATAGTTTATTCTGTCTTTTTCATGGACTATTAGAATTCTTCCATTTGTCAAGGCATTCGTGCTTCCAACATCCAACACAGTATTGTCACACCCACATTTCTGCTCAAACTAAGCAAGGTTTTGGCCACTGTGGGTAGTACAGCAGGTAAAGGACTGAAAATGTGGGGTTTGGGTATGTATTTGCTAACACTGAAGAGGGGAGATACAGATTGGATATTGGGAAGAAGCTCCTTACCCTGAGGGTGGTGAGAGCCTAGCACAGGTTGCCCAGAGGAGCTCTGGCTGCCCCATTCCAGTGTTCCAGGCCATGGTGGAAGCTGTCCCTGCTCATGGCAGGATGGAAACTGGATGATCTTTAAGGTCACTTCCAACCCAACCCATTCTCTGATTCTTTGAATCTGGTTCATTATGTCCCAGGGATCATTAGCTTGTGAATTGCTTTGCTCTGTAATTTGTGGTACCTCTCACAAGATGTGTGCTAACTAAATAAGGCTTTTGCACAGATCCACAGACTTAGCAATGTGAATTTGGCAGTGGTAGTAGATGGCTTTTAAGTCTTGTGAAATCTTAAAAAAAAAGTAGTTCCCAAACTGCAACTGCCTTTTCTATCTCAGGTGAGTGTAAAATGAAGGCAGGGTGCCTTCAGAAGATGTAAATGTATAAAAAGAAAACTGGACAATAATAGTGTGTGGTTTTGTATTGTTAATTTTTTTAAAAAAGCACATTTATTTCTTCGGAGACTATAGCAGCACTGATTTTTCGTTTGCACATGAGAAAAATTTGGAGCTTCCGTGTGAAAATGTTTAGTTCAAAACTCACCTGATCAGATGCATGAGACAGAAGTGACCTGACTGGGGGGGGAGGGGTTGGGAAAAGGGGAAATTCTCTTTATTTCTGACAGTCTGAACTGTTTCAGTGCTTTCTCTGAGTGAGCTGTTCTTTTCCTCATCTTCTGGAGGAGGCAGGTGTACTGAGCAGTGGAAGGGGAAGGAGGCATTGCTTTCCAGTATAGGGGAGACTTTGGAAGGGGCTTTTCTGGAGAAAGAGTGAATCATGGAATCATCATGGAATGGTTTTGGGAAAGGGGCTTTCTGGATTGCTTAAAAAGCAGCATAACTCATGTTAAATGTGTATCCTTGCTTATCTGACCTGTCAGGTGAGCTTTGTAAGGATGGTAAAAAAGGAAGAACTTGGAGAATGTACATGGTACATGATGCTGGAGCTTTGAGCTGGAAATTACCTGCTCTGTAATTTGTTGAATGGCCTTGAAGGGTCAGGATTTGGAGGCTTGAGAGGCTGCACTCAAGGTATGAGATAAGCAGGAAGGGTTGAGTACAGAAGTGTCTCTTTGAAGAACTCATCTTGTTGGAAGACTCCGCTGGTTTGAATTTAGTTCCATCAGAGCCCGGTGGGGCAGAAGTTGATACAAAGAATTACACTTGCTTTTTTTAAATTGAGCCTTCACATTATTCAACTTCCACAACTGCTTTACTTGGCCACTGAGCAACTTAGTTTCAAAGACAGAGCTCTGTTCCCTGTGTTAACCCGAAACTTTGTTTCTCTAGGATTAGCTCTGAACGCAGGAAGGAGAAGTCGAGGGACGCGGCGCGGTGCCGGCGCAGCAAGGAGTCGGAGGTGTTCTATGAGCTGGCTCACCAGCTGCCCCTGCCCCACACTGTCAGCGCACACCTGGACAAGGCCTCCATCATGAGGCTGACCATCAGCTACCTGCGCATGAGGAAGCTGCTGGATGCTGGTGAGGGAGCAGCGTGCCACCCTCTGGGAGGGATACTGAGGGAGAATCTGTTTGTAAGACCTGTCAGCAGTAAAAATAAATGAATGTGTTTTTAGCTTTCTCTGGGAAGGTGGGAGACCTTGGCAATGGCACAGGAAAAATCCACTGTCCAGTGGACTTCATTTTTTTCCCTTTCTGTTCTGGTGATCCTTGTTGCCTCATCACAGCTGTAGTGCCCTTTTCAGTCTCATTTGACCCTTCTCCCAAAGTTAGATTCCTTCACTTAAACCTCTTTTCCCCCTAAACTTGTTTGTTCCAGCTGTGCTTTCTTGACTGTAGGTAATAGGTTCAAGGTTGACTGAGCTAACTATAGTTGTGTCCCCTTAATATAAACTGCAAGGCATAGTTTTGTGAATTGTGTTTCTGTGATGTGCTCCTCTGGAGGTGAAGTCAGCTGGGGATATGTTGTCTCTGCAGCTACACCTGCCCTTGCAACTGCAGGAATGTCTGAGTCAGGTTGTGAGCCAGTAGCTGATAGCCTGCCATGGGTGCTGTACTGGTTATTTGTGCTCATGCGTGTCTGCCTCCACTGTATGGAGGAGTAACTTCAGTATCCAGACTCTGAAAACTCTCCCAGGTAGCCCCTGAGAGAAGTTCATAATGCCTTTTTGAGATGGGTGGTAAATTTTTTGCTGCATAGGCTTTTTCCTTAAGGTGGAAGGGATATTGGTTAATACATAACAGCACAGAGACTTAACCTCACTCTGATTTTCTGTGATTTCTGATACCTTTACTAGAGCTTGAAGAATTGAACTGGTCACTTATCTCAATGAATTATACTGGGTTTGAATGGTCCTGCAAGATTGATTCCTTGCAGACTGGTGCCAGAAGTAATTCCTGCTGTTAAATGAAGAATGGCTGGTGTTTGCTTAAACAAAAATGTGTGGCTGCTTGCAGGTGAGCTGGAGACAGAAGCCAAAATGGAGAAGGAACTGAACTGTTTCTACTTGAAAGCTCTTGATGGCTTTGTCATGGTTCTGTCTGAAGATGGGGACATGATTTACATGTCTGAAAATGTGAACAAGTGTATGGGACTCACTCAGGTGAAATACTGATATTTCCTAAGATTGTTTCAACAAGCTGTTCCATTTTTGTGTATGTGAAGTTAAACACCTTTATATCTCTTAACTTTTGCAGTTTGAGTTGACGGGGCACAGTGTGTTTGATTTCACTCATCCATGTGACCACGAGGAGCTGAGAGAAATGCTTACACACAGAAATGGTAAGAAAGAAAGAAAAAAAATCAATTTACTTATGTATAGTTCCAGTTGGATATCTGCCAGAAAATGGTGTTGAATTAAAAAGCTAATATGTTTTTATTTCTTAAATTTCAAATTAAACCTTGTTGAGAGACATTAACAACAGGAATACCCAAAATGTTTTGGCTATATCCTAATTATAGAAGAAATAAGACTTCATTAGGGTTGTTTAATCTTACAAAATTAATGACTAACATGGAGTTCTTGAGGGTTGAAAGAATAAATGCCTACAGGAATAAAATTATAGGTAGGTTGAATGAGAATGATTTTAAGCAATTGCTGTAGAGGGACATGGAGGAGCTCAGTTGGTTTTTGCCTTGGTCTGGCCTTGCCTTTACAGGATAGCTGAGAACAAATGCTTTCTTCCAGAAATCTGTGGTGGTATACCCAAGAAAAAAAAAGATACTGCATTTAAATTTTAGGACACCAAGACACTAATCTGGGAATGCTTGAACAGCCCCCAAAAGGGCTTTGGGATTGATGCTTCTCTGCACCTTTTAATTGGTGCATGAAATTGGTGTCTTTTCACAGCTTTCTGGCTCTTCTTTTCTCTATCTGAGGGAGCATAACACCGTGTTTACATGTGCTGAACGCTTTGAAATTTAACAATTGCCCATGAATTACAGCTTTTATGTCTTCTAAAGATTTGATAAAGGCCATAAAGACTTGGCAGCCTGCATGCTTCCAAAACAAATCTGCTTTACTCAGTAGTTAGAAGCCTAAAATCTGACCTCTCTACTTTCATCAAATGAGGTTTATATGGACTCTGAATTCAGACAGTGATAAATTAATAAACCTGACCTCTGCTTTCTTGTAGCACTGTAAATCTTGTGTAAATCTTACATTGTCATCCTATTTTGTTCAGTGGAAAGGATCTGATAAGATACTATAACATTAAGGGCCTGACTTTGATTTTGTAAGCATTTTGTGAACTTGTCTGCTCTTAGAATTGAAGTATGTTTCTATGGCTAGATTAGACTTCTCCCCTGCCTCCCCCTTTGGAATACAGTAATCCATCTTGGGGGCAGGGGAACAATTTCCCTAAAGCAATGTAAAAAACCTGGTTTTGTAGCAAAAGCTTATTTATAAAAATGTCCTATCACTGAGTTTCATGCAAACCATCTCAAGCATGTCTAAATTGGCCAGACTGGAATCAGATGTCTGGAAAGCATTATTACAAAAGCTGTTTTGCAAATAACGTTGGCAGACAGAAGTCTAAATTACAGTAGTAATAGTACATTTTTATATTTATTAGTATTCCCAGGTTGCCTTCTACTGCAGCTCTTACATCAGTGGAATTATTTTAGTTTTGAATTGAGTATTAAATATTCCCCTTTGGGGTTGTACAAGTGCAAGTGAATATAAATGCAATTGGCAGAAACAGAGCTGCATTCTCCTTTTATGAAGCTGCTTTTTAAACTTTCAAAGCTGGCCGTTTTAAAAAATAATTTACAGTGCTGAATCAGACTTGAAAGTTGCTCCATATTTTACAGCAGCTTCTCAAAGCAGAGCCTCATGCATCAGCACTTGGTAACAGTAATGCTTTGTGATCTTCAGCTATCAATTTGTAGATTGGCTTAACTCTTAAAACTTACTGAATTAAATAAGTTTTTGCTGTTTCTGTGAATTCTGCTTTAGTTTCTCCCCCACTTCCTCCATTATCAAGGTTGTTTTAAAGTAGCATAAAATATGCTTGAGCCCTTTAGTCTTTTTCTCTGCTGGAAGCAATAAACAAGTTAGCATAGGGGGCTTTAACATTTTTCTAATTAATTTTGTCAAGCCAGTAGCTGCAGTGCAAGCCACCGTGAAGAATTTCATAGCTACTATTGTCTGTGGAGGATGAGAACAAATTATTGTATAAACTTGTATCAGAAGTAGGCTCACGTGTTCTGAACTTCCCCCTCTGCCGTGATTTGGTCCTTGCTCTTTAGCAAGCCTCAGCAAACTGGCTCTTCCACTGCTCCTTCTCCTGGGTGCTGCATTTCTTCCTTGCACACATTGTGAGCTGCTTGTAGCTCTCCTGATAGCATCAGGTACATTTTCTTTGCCCACAATAGTGTAACTAGTAATTGACTCTGCAAGGATCTCCCATGTACAGGAAAAACTTAACTTAAAGGTTGCTGGTAGCAAGTGAGGCTAAAAAATAAGTGCTGCCAATGTTGATTTGTATCAGGGTTTCTTGACTTTTTTTCTCCCAATACTGTTAATAATGTGCTTAAAAACTTGGTCCCTGTTTACTCCAAGAGTGTAAATCACTGTGGAAATATTTGGATGCATATAAACAGCTGAGTTGTTAATTTTGAATTGAAAAACTTGCAGTCCTGAAGAGCAATGAGCTCAAAAGGTGCTTGGTTTGAACCTCCTCATAGTGAGTTACTGATGCATTTCAGTGGAAAACACCTCAACAGGGGTTCTTATTCTACACATATGTTTTTCTTGTCCTCTATCACAATTTAAAAATATATTAAATTTCCAACTGGTCTCTCTTCCTGCTCCTTTTCCCTGAAATCTGGGAGTGTGGAGTTGGCTACAAATACAATCCTGATCTTAAAATATTGAAACTGGGCTGCATCAAAAGCCTCTCCTGTGAGGACAGACTGAGAGAGGGCTGGGATTGTTCACCCTGAAGAAGAAATGGCTCTGGGGAGGTCTTTGAGTCCCTTCCTGTACCTAAAGCAGCTCCAAGAGAGCTGGAGAGGGACTTTGGACAAGGGCCTGGAGTGACAGGACAAGGGGAATGGTTTCCACTGACAGAGGACAGGGTTAGGTGGTTTTTGGGAAGGAATTTTTCCCAGTGAGGGTGGTGAGGCCCTGGCACAGGCTGCCCAGGGAAGCTGTGGCTGCCCCATCCCTGGCAGTGTTCCAGGCCAGGTTGGATGGGGCTTGGAGC
Organism: Cettia cetti; assembly: GCA_013401135.1. Taxonomy (NCBI): domain Eukaryota; kingdom Metazoa; phylum Chordata; class Aves; order Passeriformes; family Sylviidae; genus Cettia; species Cettia cetti. The sequence continues at coordinate 19,055 of VZUI01036246.1, read as the reverse complement.
AACCTGGGATAGTGGAAGATGTCCCTGCCCATGGCAGGAGGGTTGGAATGAGATGGTCTTTAAGGTCACTTCCAGCACAAACCATTCTATAACTCTATGAAACTTCAGGTTTTGGGGTTGCTTTTTCCTACTTGATAGTAAAACTTTGTCTAAAAATACCATTATCAGAAGTGCTATTATCTGTATGAATCTTTAGTTTATTTTTGGATCTTCCCTTAGTCTTAGGATTCCATAATGTGTTTGTGGAGGTTTTTTAATGCATTTGGAAGATGATCCAAGTGTGTTAAGAATTGGTTTGCTGTTTGCTTCTGCTAGGTCCTGTGAAAAAGGGCAAAGAACAAAACACGGAGCGCAGCTTTTTTCTCAGAATGAAGTGTACACTGACTAGCAGGGGAAGAACAGTGAATATAAAGTCTGCTACATGGAAGGTAACTCATGCAAAGGAGTATTTGCATAGTTTGGCAGCTTCCTCTTCAGATGTCATAACACTGTATTTCAACATTTTTGCTTCGTGTAATGAGCTGGAATTTCACTAAGTACTTTATAATTTAATGATTGTACTTCATTATGCTGAATTTTAATGCTGAATACATCACAGAGGTAACTGAAACAATGTTTTAAAAATAGGTTTTCAAAATTCTTTTAATAAATTTTCCATTTTAAATTAGAGGTCATTTACTTACAAACAATTATAATTACCAAATATGTTTGCATAAAGCCTTCTCTGGGAAAAAATACTTGACATCACTTATGCTGATCCTTGATTTCTTTTGATTTGTCACTGAAAATGTGATAGTTGAGGTCTCTCTGAAGGACTTCAATGCCATTCTTTTGAAGCTGCTGGCTCTCCCTTTTGTAACAGTTGGAACAAAAAGGGGCCAGCCTGATAACTTTCTGCAGTGAATGCATTTTCTCCTCTGGACAAAGTAACCTTTTACTGTATCCAGTGGATTATGGCTCACAGTTCTCTTTTATGATTTGAATTTGATTATTCTGGATCAAACAACGTCTTTGCTGCTGTCTGTGAACTATTTCTTCTTCAGAATGGTTAAAAAAAACCCCCACAAAATGCAAAAGTTCCTGTCTGTTGAACGTATTTGATCTCTGTCATCAACCTCTGCAGAATATTTAAAATGGAGGTTGCTACTATTCCCATAACTTTCAGATTTAAATCGTGGCTACCTTTTGCCGAGGCAGCTGCTTATCAGAGTTGTCACTACTGTGACTAAAAAGAAGAGTTCACAGAACAGCAGCAATGTCTGGTGTTGCTTCAGCCGGTGCTGAGGAAGGAGGTGGGCTGTGAAGCCATCCCAGGATGTGTGGGGTGAGGAGGAGGAGGACACTCCTCTGGGGGTGCTGCTGGGAATAGGATTGTGTTGTGTGACAGACCAAACCTCGTCTCTCTGAAATCCAATTCCCCTGTAGGTGCTGCACTGCACCGGCCACATCCGCGTGTACGACACGTGTGGGAGCCAGACTCACTGTGGGTACAAAAAGCCTCCCATGACCTGCCTGGTGTTGATCTGTGAACCTATTCCTCACCCATCAAACATTGAGGTCCCCCTGGACAGTAAAACGTTCCTCAGTCGTCACAGTCTTGATATGAAATTTTCCTATTGTGATGAAAGGTAATATATGTGATTTATACTGTAAAAAAGAATTCATTTGAAAGATTTGCAAGGCTGGTACATGTTGGCTAATGTTTGCCTTCTCAATAACTTAATTATCTTGACAATACAGTCATTGGTGGCATACTTGGGGTTTTCCTAACTGGTCAGGATGTCTTAAAAGGCAGATTTTTAGCTCTAAGGAGGATGCAGGGTTGTAACAAAAGAGAAAGGGACTTTTTATATGGGCAGATAGTGACAGGACAATGGTTGTAAACTGATAGAGGGCATGTTAAGATTAGATATTAGGAAGAAATTCTTGACGAGAAACTGTGTCTGCCCCATCCCTGAAAATGTTCCAGGCTAGGCTGTATGGAGCTCTGAGCACCCTGCTCTAGTGGAAGGTGTCCCTGCCCATGGCAGGGCTTTGGAACAGGATGGTCTTGAAGGTGCCTTCCAACCCAAGCCATTTCATGAATAAATCTTTTGCCTTTAGTTAACTGCCTCTTCAAATTGGTCTTTAATATAGTGGCAGTGATTTAAATTAAAATTAGAAGATTCTTCCAGACACTGAAAAAAGCAGCATTTTAGGTTTGTTGAAGATGGGGCGTTTGGTTGACTGAAAAAAATGCATGTGTAATACTTGTCAGGTGTATTTTATTGGTACTGCTTCCTCCCCCTTGCCCTTCCTCAGGAGATCTGTGTCTGCTTTCTTCTGTCAAAAAAAAAAAAAAAATTCCAGACGTTCAGCTGTACCTTTTAATGCAATACATCTGCTGTTGAAAAATGAGATTTTGTGTTCTGGTGCAAATCGGGGGTGTAGTCAGACACATCAGGCTGATTTTCATATCCTCTGGGAACCTAGTTTGATAAATTTGATAAATGCAAATGAAGGAAATAGTCAGCTCAAGGTTTTTTGTTTGGGGTTGGTTTGTTTCATTTTTTTGTTTGTTTTTAATTTGGTGTCACTTGTTACTACTTGTTTCCTTTACTTTATAAAAAATGTGAATTTCTAGTTAGATGCAGAAAGAGGTTGATGCAGGTAATTTCTGACCTCTGCAGTGACAACCTTTCTAGGACTGATGGTGTCACATAAAAGGTACTGACTTGGTCACATTCTGCATCTAGAATGGGGCAAAATACAAGCACTTCCCTGGTTAGCACTGCCCTCTAGAGACTAAAGAAATCCCATTTGCCTTAAAAGCAGGCAGTGCTTGAGTGGGAAGAGTACATCTGATTTCTGATTTCTCTTAGTTGCAGGATTAAAACTGTTGAAGTGTATCTTTGTTATTTTATTAAATTTTCCTATTTGCCTAAGCTGGTCTGTACATAGCTGGTCTACCTTGAAGCAAAAAGAAAAAAAATGTCTAAAAAGTGGGGATTTGTTTAATCCTATCCTCACTACATAATTTATAAATACTCAGTGAGAAGTTAAATCCTATGCCTGCTGAAATTTCTCTTTTAAAGAAGCATCAAAATGAAAAGTCCCAGTAAACCAAATTTGCTGCTGCTATGTGTGGAAGGGTTTTTCTAGCTGTGCAAGCATCCAAATGCTCTGGGATTTGTGCTGGCCTGTGTCTGCTTTCACGTAGCATTTTTTTCCTTGTTTTAAAGAATTACAGAGTTGATGGGGTACGAGCCAGAGGAGCTCCTGGGTCGCTCAATCTATGAGTACTATCATGCACTGGATTCTGATCATCTGACCAAAACACACCATGACAGTAAGTGAAAACTGAATTTAAAGCCCTCAAACTGCAGGAGATGAGAGACAGCCCTGGGGGAAAGCAGCAGAAGAACGAGGGCTTTCTTTTAGTTGCAGATATCAATCTGCAATGAATACTGACCTCAAACAGTTCTGGGGTTTTTCTGCCTGTAATTAAAGCTCGTGTTCTTTCTGCTTTTAGTGTTCACAAAAGGGCAGGTGACAACAGGACAGTACAGAATGCTGGCCAAACAAGGTGGCTATGTCTGGGTTGAAACTCAAGCAACTGTTATATACAACACTAAGAATTCTCAGCCACAGTGCATAGTGTGTGTGAACTATGTGTTGAGGTAAGTTGAGTGGACTTCAGTGTTCTTTGTCATCATTTTTACTGAAGACCAAGTCAGATTCTGATGGCACTGATCCCCTGCTGAGTATGTTACGTTGTTACTGTTCCCTACCAGTGAAATAGAATATTTCTTACAACGCTGCCAGTCCTAGATTAGAAATTGTATTTGAAAACAAAATGCTTTTTTGGTTAGTGATGTCAGTAGGTGATTTCTGCAGGCAGATGAGTGTGGAACCAGCCTCTTCTGTATGATTGGAATCACTTGAGCATTTGTGTGCATTCTAGACAGCTTTCTAATCTTTGTCCCAAGTCTGGAGTAGTTAATTCCACTAATAACTTTGTCGTGGAGTCAGAGCAGCAGTAGTGGTGTCATTCTTAATCCCATCTAACTTTTTCTTCCTTAGAACTCCTCTAAGAGTTCTTTTAATTGAAAGCTTCAGCTGAGGGCAGACTGGTTGACTATTCTTCTGCAAATATCTAATAGTCCTAAATTAGTTTTTCAGTGAATGTCCCAATATAAATCTATCAAGATATTGCACATTCATTTAAAACAAAGAAAAATAGTTTAGGAAATATCTAATTTTTTCCCTTTTTTAAAAAAAATCTTTTCCTTTTTCAGTGCTTTCAGAAAAGCATATTTATGTTGTTACTTTTTTATAATTGCAGCACAATTAGTTCTTGCTTTGTTACTTTTGAGGAAAGAATGAGTAACAAAAGAAAAATTCTTAAAGCTCTTATCCTGATAATTTTGTGTGATATGTGTAGTGGGGTGTGTTTGGTTTGGTTTGGGGTTTTTGGGTGGGGAGAGTGGGTGGGTTTCAACCTACAAAACTATTAAGCCAGAATTTATTCCTTTTAGCTGTTCTTTAACAATAATCTTCCTCTCTGTCTGACAGTGGAATTGTTCAGAAGGACTTAATTTTTTCCCTTGGACAAACTGAGTGTATGCTGAAACCAGTGGAATCTCCTGACATGAAAATGACCAAAATATTCAGTAAAGATGACCTGGATGATACCAACAGCCTATTTGAAAAGCTTAAACAGGAACCAGATGCTTTAACTGTGCTGGCCCCAGCTGCTGGAGACACTATTATCTCCCTAGATTTCAGCAGTAATGGTGGGTGTGTGTTTAAATTGGAGAGCATGTTAATTAGCAAAATTACTGTTTTATAGTAGATTTTATAAAATGACCTCCCAGTACCACTTGCCCAGTGGTATTTCAGCTGCTGTTTAAATTTAATGAGGTCCATAGACACGCACAGTATTGTTACTTAGGTTGATGGTTTCTTTTAATTTTTATAGAGTCTGATGAACAACAATGTGATGAAGTTCCTTTGTATAACGATGTAATGCTCCCCTCATCCAGTGAGAAATTGCAGAATATAAATATGGCAATGTCCCCACTACCTGCCTCTGAAACTACAAAGCCACTTCGTAGCAATGCTGATCCTGCACTCAATAGAGAAGTTGTATCAAAGCTGGAGCCAAACACAGAGCCACTCGAACTTTCTTTTACCATGCCTCAGGTGCAAGAGCAACCAACCAGCCCTTCTGATGCAAGTACCAGCCAAAGTTCACCTGAGGTGAGTTTCGTAATTTGGATATGCTGTCATTAAAATGGATGTGCTGTTGGGGCTTGTGGGGCAGATGATCTGGTTAAGGATGCAGCCAGGACAGGAATTGGAAATTATTTCTACATTATGACTTAAGCTCACACCATGATCTGAGGAAACTGATAAATTGTTGTGTCTTTTCATTAAAGTGAGTCTTGCAAATGTGTGCAATGCTATCTGGATAGAAATAAGGAGAGCTTGGGGTTGGTCTTTTTCATTCAGTTGGTTCAGACAGAACTTCCCTGTACAGCAAAGTAGTTGCAGTAAATTACTGTAGAGGTTACTTCCAGGTTTCAGCTAAGCAAGTGCTTCCCTGCTGGGGTAAATTTGAATGTATACAGATAAAAGCGAGTGTTTTCCTTTCCCATTTTAATTTTGTGCAGCTACAGCTTGGGATTAGTTTCTACATTAGAACATTTTGCAGAGAGTCTGTAGGTAACAATGCCAAGTGAGGCAATGACAGAAACCTAAAACCGTGTTCGAAATGTTTTCACAGCCCAGTAGTCCCAATGATTACTGCTTTGATGTGGATAATGATATGGCCAGTGAATTCAAACTGGAATTAGTGGAGAAACTCTTTGCCATAGATACAGAAGCAAAAAATCCATTCTCTACTCAGGTAATGTACAGTAACTTAAAATGCTTTATCATCTTATTCTGAGCGTGCTTTTTTTCCTTTTTAGAATGTTTTCAGGAACCTCCTTCCCTTTTTATGTAATGTTTTGATTAAAGTGTAAATAAAAGAAAAAAGATTTTAAGGATTTGGTAAAAGGAAAAGCCTTGAAGTCACAGCTGAGGTGGTGACTGATAAGTTCCACCTCTTGTCTCTTCCAGGAAACCGATTTAGATTTAGAGATGTTGGCTCCTTACATCCCGATGGATGACGACTTCCAGCTGCGCTCCTTCGACCAGCTGTCCCCTCTGGAAAGCAGCTCCTCCAGCTCTCAGGGCGCAGGCACCATCACCATCTTCCAGCAGGGTCAGGCAGCAGCGGGCAGTGCCGAGGAGAAGCCGGCGGAGCACGGGGACGATGTGAAGTCGATCATTGTCCCTTCCTCTCCCGGGCGCGGGCTGGCCGAGCCCAGCAGCGCCCCCGCCTCTCCCTACGGCGGGAGCACGAGTCGAACTGCCTCTCCCATCAGAGCAGGGAAAGGAGCAGTGGATCAGGTGGAAAAGCCTTCTCCAGGAGCACCCAGCTTGCTAACAGTCACTCTGAATAAAAGGTATTTTAAAAGTGCAGCTTAAGCCCTGGTATCTGTTCAAGGAGTTAGATAAAATTTCTGCCAGCTGTTGTGTGTTCATCCTCAGCGTTCTTCAGTGTAGAAATTGAGACGTTTAAGTTTGGATGTGTCAAATGAGTATTTTTTTAATAGTAAACTCCTCTGAAGTTAATTTCATGGTAGCTTTTACCTAAGCACCTCATGTAAAAGCCAGCTACTGTAAAAATTTTGTTCTGTTCCTGTACCTGATATGCAGCCTTTATAAAAATGTAGTAGGCAATCTAGGTAGTTCCACCCAGACAATGTATCTTGGTGCTTTCCTTGTCCACTGTGTTAGAAGTAAGAGGCACCTACAGTCTGTGCTACACATACTGCAGATATCAGATAGACAAGTATCTGTAAGCCATAGCTATTGCTGTTCAAACTAAATGTATCTTGTGGTGGACTGTGATGCCTGTAGTAGATCTTTATCACAATAGAAAACTATATGAAGTCAAACATGAGATTTGTGATATGTAAAGGATTTATCTGTACATAGAAATATTCAGAATAGACTTTCCTTCACCCTTCCTTCCCTTCTTTCTGTTGAAAGTGAACTGCTGAACTTTTATGCTTTTTTCCTGCAGATTTAAAAATTTTTGTTAAAACTCATTCTGAGCTTCACAGCAAGATTAAAGGCTAACATTTGCTATGCTCATAGAAAATGATTGTTGAAATAAGGCAATTTATGAACTAAAAGTAGCGAGTTCATAAATTCAGTTCTGTGATGTTGTATATATAAGTATCCACGGAAGAAGAATGGCTTGAGGAAAGTAGAAACATCTTAACAGCCTGAATCAATTTTTCTTAGATCTACTGCACTGGATGAAGAACTAAATCCAAAGATGCTAGCTTTGCATAATGCTCAGAGAAAACGAAAAATGGAACATGATGGTTCACTTTTTCAGGCAGTTGGAATTGTGAGTTTTGTTTTACCATTTTAAAATATTCACTTTTAACCTTGCAATTTCTGAAATGAGGCATCAGTGCAGACTCCTGAGTTGAGCTGTTGGTAAGCAGTGGAATCTTGGGATGAGAGATAATTGATAGTGAAATTTATATATGCAGATACTCCACTTTTTGTTCTCTTTTACTGTCAACTTTTGAAAAGTGCCCTCTACACCCAAGTGCATTTCTTGATTAGGTAGAAGATGATATTCTGTGAGCATATGTGTTTCTTTAGTGGAATGTGCACAAATATAAGACATCACATTTAAATGTGTAATTGATGTATTTATTTAACTTTTGAATTCAAACTCAGTTTTCGTATATGTCAACACTGGAGATTAGTGTTCTTATGCCTCTTCCTATGTTTTTATTCTCTCATTGGGTCTGAGATTCCTTACTGAATCAGATAACAAGACCATCTGAACTGTGAGGGAAGAGAGCTCCTGTAATAACCTAGCAACTGTCTATTACTGCCACTCCCTTTCATGCTTGCTCTCTCTAGTATTAGTGTGGGCACTTGGGAGTAGCTCATCCTCATCTGTCCTAGCTATTCAAAAGAAACTTTGTAGATACTCCTAGATTTGGGTCACTTGATTGGGGGTTGTCCAGCTTGTTATTTTCTGCAAGGGTACGTTGTCTCCATAATCTTTGTCTCCCACTGTCAGTTCTCAGTATTTTGAAACCTTGAGCTTTGCCATTGCACAGTGTTCTCTTGCTCATCTTCACTGCAAATTCCCACTTGTCAAGTTTTGAAAAGTCTTAGTCTTAATTCCTCTACTGCAATGTAGCCTTTGGGCTTCTTTGTTTCTCTACTGAGCCACCTCCTAGTTGTAGTCATCTTCCATATCTTACAGTGCAGGATTATTTTTCTTTTGAACTCTCCTTACTCCTGTATTAGCATTTTAGTCTGGACATAAGACAAATCAGTTTTTCTCTGCCATTTCTATGTGGTTGTTTTCATTTGCTAAATGCTTTGCACTTCCATGCATGTAGTTCTGCTGCTTCCAGAAGTCCTGTAAGAATTCATAGCTCTGCAGGAAATGTTACTGCCTTCCACTGCCCTTTTCTCATGCAGAGGTGCTACAGCTCAGATTGTTGCTGATAAAGTATTCCAAACAGCATGGAATGTCATTAAATACACAGAACACAAGCAGTTCAGTGTTAACTGCTGGAATAGTGTTCAGACTTCTGTGTTTAGTCCCAATTTAATGCTTACAGGTTCAGACTTCATCCTTTGTTAAACCTTTTTCTCTTGTCTGTATGTAACAAAAGTGTTATAGATATTTTGATGGTTTCTCAGAGTCAGAAGCTGAAATTCCATGAAGCTGAGTTTTAGTGGAGTTATTTTAAGAAGTGCTTTAGTTGTTTGGCTTCTGTCTCCACAATGGATTTCTGGGAGGATATACAGGCCTTTCACACAAGCAGAAGAAAAATGATATTAAATCCAGGCTTAGAATAAATGCTGTTCTAGGATTGTACAAACACTTGCCACAACTTTTTAGCTCTAGGGAAGTGGGATGTATTTTGCAAAGAGCGAAAAGTGAAAAATGAAGTAAAATACTACTTCAGCTTCCAAGAAAACAGGGGAATTAGTCATGGACAAGATATAGTAAGGCTATAAAATACTGTGTTATAGTGAGGTTATAAAATACTGATATAAATCATTACAGTGGAACAGTTATAAGCCATATCTTTCTTAACATGAAGGGCTGGAATGCATTCAGGGTAAAAAATAAGCAGCAGCAGCAATGTAGGTGATTAATCTCATTATGAACTGCAGCTCTGAGTTAACTATAACTTCTACTATACAGCTGCTCTTTTGACTTACATGGGTGTTTTAGAACCTGAAAACATATGCTCTTCACTCTTTTGAGGGTAATAGCAGTGTTCTGAATACCTTCTCCTCTTTTTGCAGCAGTCAGTATCACTAACAAGACCAAACTTTGCAGATTCAAGTACCTTTGCCAGCAGACTTGATACTAAGATGGTGCTTTTTCCTTCCATCCCATCTGTTTCAGTGGCAGCTTCTTCTTCCTTACCCCAATTATATGAAGCCCTTACAGCTTTCTAATCTCCATATCTTCTGTTCTGCTGTCAAAACAATATGCTAAGGAGCCATATCTGCACTAGACTGGTGTAGGACTGCATTTTCCACAAGGCTTGGGTCAGGTGGCTTGGTGGCAATAACTGGAGTGCAAGCAGAATTGAATCCTAAATGTGTAGATAGAATCGACCTCCTGAGGTTCCTGACTCTGCTGCCTACACTATTATTTCCAGTGCAGAAAGCCATTAGAGACTCCAGTCACAACCTGATGCTTACTCACCCCAGAGCAGCAGTAATTAAATGGGTGTGTTTGTGTACATTGTGTACACGCTAATCTTGAGCGTGATAACTGATGATAACCAGGATTTTGTAATTGTTTTCTGTAAGGGGAGTCAAGTCTTGAAACCTGATTCAGTTTTCTGTTAAATAATTTTCAAGTTAGTGTATTTGGAAATATATTTCTCCCCAAATTCTGAACAAAATCCACTTTAAATTGTAACAATGCCACATTAGTACTTAGTGACGGGAACTGTTCATTTGGAAGAGGGACATGGAAGGTTAGAGAGATACAATATTCACTAAAGAAGATTTATTTTATTTCTTCCTAGGGATCTTTATTCCAGCAGACAGGTGACCGTGGAGGAAATGCATCACTTGCTTGGAAACGTGTAAAGGGATGCAAAACAAATGGTCACAGTGGAGTGGAGCAAAAGACAATCATTCTACTATCAACTGGTTTGTATCTTCCTTTCCTAGGCAGGGGGGTGGAGGGGGCTGTGTGAAAGAGAACAGACTCTCCAAAGCTATCCAAAGTTAGGCCCCTGTGAACAGCTCCAGGAGAGGTTAAGCATGGTGAATAAAGTGCACTTTTTCTCCTTCCCCTCCCTCTGTAGACATAGCCAGTAAACTTCTAGGGCAGTCGATGGATGAGAGTGGACTCCCCCAACTCACGAGTTACGACTGCGAAGTAAACGCTCCCATACAAGGCAACAGAAACCTGCTACAGGGGGAAGAACTGCTCAGAGCTCTGGATCAAGTTAACTGAGCTTTCACAAAACTTGCTCCTTTTTTGGACACTGGTGAATCATCACCTAAAGCAGTCTATTTATATTTTCTATATCTGATTTTAGAAGCCTGGCTACAGTACTGCACTAATTCAGTTAGTTCAGTTTTGATCCCCTTTCTACTTACTTTGACAGTCTTTTTAATATGTTCTTTATGTAACAATAACTCAAACTCTAGTGCATTTTTATAATTCTTTGGTACATACACTTTTAAGTCCATTACATTTAAAACACACTTGCAATAGCAGCTTTGAAATATGCACCTGATAAAAAAAATATATATTTATTTTTTGGCTGGGGAGTTGGTCACCAAAACTTATCAATAGTAAAATGCCAACACAGGAAAAACTGGCAATACTTCCATCCTGCTTTTCATAGGTAGTTGGAAGACTTGTGCTCTCTTACTCTTTATGTTCAAGTAAGTTTTTTATGTTAATAGTTTTTATAAGAAACAACAATGCTTTGCAGCGGTGCATTGTAGCCACAATCGCACAATATATTTTCTTAAAAAATACCAGCAGTTCCTCATGCAATATATTCTGCATTTATAAAAACTAGTTTTTAAGAAGAACCTTTTGTTTGCCTATGAAAACATGTTTAAACCTGGATTATGTCATTATTTTAGTCACGTTGTAATATAAATTGTTCTTAAATGCTGTCTTATGCTTTTGACTTCAGTGGGTGTGGTTAGTCAAAGGAAAGGCTTTATCTGGAAAGGGCTAGCAGCATTTTCTTTGGATACGTTCTCAATTTAGAGAAAGTTTGATGTTCTTAAAGTAGTCACTTTGCCAGCTTAAAAAAAAATCCCTGCCTGTAGTTGTTGAAGTTAATGCTAATATTGTGTATGATCTTAAATCTAAATGTTCAGCTTACCCCGTGTGGTATAGGTGATATTTCAAGCAGATTGTAAAACATCTTGCATTGTTAGCAAACTTTTATCTAGTACATCATTGAGTTGCTCAATATTTTGATGTTTTGGTTTTATGCACCTTGTTGCTATTAACATCCATATGTTTTCATGTAGATTTCAATAACTTGAATATATTTAGAAGTCTTTTTATTTAGAAATATATAGTTGTCACAAACATCTTATTTTCCTATATGTACTGTACAAAACCTTCATTCACTCATTCTTTTTGCTCTTTGTGGTTGGATCTAACACTAACTGTATTGTTTTCTTACATCAATAAACTATATGTGGACCAGGCCCCCTTGGGGAGTGTGTTATCTGAGAGAAATGAGATAATTTATATTTTTGTTAGTGGTTATTGTTCATCCGTGTTCCCTTTTTAACTTAGAGTTGATTGGAAATCACTGCTTCCTTATTTTGATTGTAACATCTCTACGTTAATGAATTATTTGAGCCTGTTCAGTACTGAAGTCTCCCAGACAGTGTTGTACTACCACTCGCCAAAGACGTTACACTTCTCGACCTGTAATCACACCAGTGAGCAAACCTGGCAGCGAGGAGGCAGCATTTTTGTTTTACATTAGAGCAGAAAGAATTCATCTTTGTGAACAGCCTAAAGGCTTGTCTCTGGAAGCTTTATCAAGGTAACACAGGAAAGCAGGAAAAAGTAAAATTCACAGGAGTGATTGATCTGAGATGGATTTCTATCACAAAACTCCATGATTAAAAAACTAAGCTGATACTTGATGAAACTTGTTCCACATTTTTGTGCTGTTGACCCAGTGACTTTCCTCCTTTTGCTGTCATAAAACACAATGCTACTGGTAACCCTGTGTTGTGTAAATATGGCCAAGATATTCTGTGCATTCTCCAAACTGTATTTAAAAAACTTATCTCAATATAAGTAATCAATTGTGGAGTGTCACAAGAGTTACTTTGGTTTTATGTTGTAAACTTTTTGGTTTCATTGCACTGTTCTGAAATCAATGTCATAGTACATAAGCGTAACCTGTTCTCTAAAATTACTGTTTCACTGGAAGAAGCACTTTCCAAACTGCCACAGCTCTATGAAACTAAAGAGACACTATTAACAAAACCTGATTGGGCACTGGCAGCAGAAGATAGTTGCACACTTGTTAAAGTTCTGAGTAGAAGTTGCACAGAGAGGAGGTATATAGGGGCAGTCAGCTACAGCTGAAGCTTCATGCAGAGAACCTTTTCACTAGTGAACATTTTTAATGCATTTTTCATGGCTAAAAGCAGCAGAGCTCCTCCCTGCCTGCTGTGTCTGGGCTGGCATTCTTTCTAAGGCATTTCTTTCTCTGTCAGCAGTTAGGAGGTTTAAATAGTGAAGTTGGGTTAAGCCCCACTCTTTGGGGCATCCCTTCTGCTTTAGCCCTGCATGGATTAATGTGGTGCTTCTGTGAGTATCTTGCAGGCAGGTGAAAAGTTCAGCTGGGTTCTGTTTGTGTACTGCCCCACCAAGCTGTGAGCTGGCCTGGGGGGAGTTTAACCTTTGCACTCCCAAGAGACAGGTCAGAGGTGTTCTGCTGCTCTCCTGGCCATGTTTTGGGGGAGCCTGCCCTCTTTGGATCTGTCAGGTTCTCTTCAGTGCACTAAGAGGGCAGAAAGTTTTCAGACTAAAATCTGTGATAAAAGGAGAAGGGAACCTGAAGAGACCCCTATGATTTATGGTCATGAGCCTGCTGGAGTCAGAGAATGGCTTGGGCTGGAAGGGACTTTAAGGATCATCTTGTTCCCACTCCCCTGTCATGGGCAGGACCCATTCCATGAGATCAGGCTGCTCAGAGCCCCATCCACCCTGTCCTTGATCGTCTCTGATCTTAGTGACAGCAGCTGTGGATTTAACTGAGCCATGTTTCCTCTAAAAATCTCAATTCTGTTTTTTTTTTTCACTATGCATAATAACATTTACTATGCATAATAATATGTTAAAGAGTTTGCTGCTGGATTTATACAGTGCAGTAGATTTTGTGAATAATAATCATAACATTTTGATTACTGTGATGAACTGCAGTAGCTGTATTGGTTTACTGTAGGGGGGAAATAACAAACTCCTCCCCAAGCCTCCTAGAGACACTGAACAAGGCACAGAAAAAAAAACAGGAATTGCTCTGGCCTTGTAGGAGCTTTGCTAAATGCAGATGCCAGTTTGCAAAACCTAGAAGTACACATTTTAATTGTTTTTTTTTTTTTCTTTTATTTTTGGTTTTGCTAACTATTTTCCCCCTGCTGTTAAACTTTTTTTTTTTTTTTTTTTTTTTTTTTTTTTTTTTTTTTTTTTTTTGTCTCTAGACTCCTGGAACACACAGTCTGATTCCAGAGCTAATTTGTAATACAAGTAGAACAAATAGCTTTCTAAGTGTTTTCTTAGTGATTTTGCATACTTTTCTTTGCTGACTGGCTGCCTTTTTAAAATGTTGAGGCACCATAGTAGAAATTATGAGGAAATTAATGACTGTGAGGGCAGTGAGACATTGGCACAAGTTTCCCAGAGCAGCTGTGGATAACTTAGCCCTGGAAGTGTTCCAAGGCTAGGCTGGAGGGGGCTTGGAGCAACCTGGGAAAGAGAAAGGTGTCCCTGCCCATGGCAGGAGGTTGGAACTGGGTGGGTTTTAAGGTCCCTTCCCACCCAAATCATGCTATGATATATTCTTTGTTGTAAAGAAGAAACTATGGGTAAATACAGTATTTTCTCCTGTATATAGAACATGCTAATTATTTAAAAATGGTAAAGTGAGAAGAATAACAAAGTTATCTTCCAGATTTTCCTGACTACAGCAGTAGTCAAGCCAGGCCTTCTTCAGGGCACAGTACAATTACTGTTTTTACATACAGATTTTAATTGATGTTTTAATCATCAACAGTGATGATTTTGTTGAAGGGTAAAGAATTTTTAATCTAGTATTTATGATGACATAATTCCTTCCTTTACCTGAAAGTAGTTAAAATTTAACTACAGCTGTAACTCCCCAGAAATCTCTTAAATAGGCTGTGCAGTAACTTATCTTGGGTGTAAGATACTGAGTAAATGAAGGTAGCCTGGAGTCCAAAGTACCTCTTGCTAACATACCCTCCTCCCATCTAATGAGACTTTGGTGATCTTTGAAAACCTTTGGGTGAAATGGAAACAACTTACCTGAGAAATGAAACTTAATAGTATCTGTGCATACACATTAAACTCTCCCAAAGTAATTACTGAATTAAAGAATCACAGATTAGGGCCCAAAAGAACCATTTGCACATAACACCAATGAGGGTTTTAAAGACATCAAAGCTTAGTTTGGATGAAATGATCAGCTCTGCTTCCAGTGAAATACAACTGTTGGGTCAGATAATTCTAATGACTACAGGTTAAACTATTGCATACTTAATAGTACTGTTTCATTACTTAAAGAGCTGTTTAATTAAAGAGCTAAGCATTGGCAGCTAAAGGCAGTATCTGTTGGCAAGTGTTCTCCCTTTTACACTGTTGAGTGAACCTTTCCCAGTGCAGTGGGATGTGGGAGCATCCTGCCACTGTCAGCCAGGCTGGACAGCCCCCAGCTCAGCCATCTGTCCCCTTCCCACTGCTGCCTGCTCCTGACCAGGGCACGCAGCTCACTCAAATGTCACTGCACTTAGGCACGTTACTCACACTGGAACTGTCCAGCATGGAAACAAACACCTCACAGGCCATAAGGAATTTGTAGGAAGTCCATTTTCATAGGAATTCCACACAAGTTGGGTATCCAGCTTTCATTAAAAATACCAATTATGACTTAACTCCCTGAAAAGTTCTGTCCTGGAAGACTGGGATTTTTGATTCAAATTCTAGAAATGAATTGTCATTTTCCTTCTGCTTCCCTGTTTACCTTGAGCAAGTTACCAAAAAGTTAAAGAGTTTGCTGCTGGATTTATACAGTGCAGTAGATTTTGTGAATAATAGCAGTATTCTCTCATGAAGAAGTGGTATATTTTAATGGAATTCTTTTTTGGAACCAAGTACAACGTATTGCAATTGATATTTCTCTTGAAACATTTTGACGTACTTGTGACTGTATTTCTTTTTGATTGTGTAACAGTATAAAATTCAATAAAAGAGAGGGTTTGTTTCTAATTTGTGACATCTGTGATCTTTCTGTCTGTCCTTTTTCCTCTATTGTAAAAGGTGGAGAAGATTTCAAAGTGAACTAAACCACTGTGCAGAGGAACAAACTCCTTGCGGGTTTGAGACTTTACTGCCTGCTGTCAGAAACTCAGGCATCAAGCAGACACGGTCATAATCTCCAAAAACATACATTTTATATTCAATATAAATATATAATGTTTATCCAAGCTGAATCCTATTCACATGTGGTTATCCCACCTGAGTTATGCAGATCACATGCGTGAATAGAAGAGGTCAAACACAACAAGTCAGATATGGAGGAAGCCAAAGAGCAACAGCTACAGAGCCAGAGGGACAGAGCACATTTATGAAGCCTCGATTAATCACACCAGAAATGCCCTTAGTAACAAAACACAAACCCGTTTGAATCCACCTTCATGTCTCCAGGTGATTTCAGTTGCTGTCGGTACACACAAATGACTTAAAAAGAACTTGTGACTCCTGCTGTCCTGTTAAATCAATGCCATTTCCTGCTGCACAGATTTAAAAGCTTTTGCAATGTTTGTGCTTGCTGGGAAGTCTGAAAGCAGGAGGCATGTGCCAGTAGAGTATGATCCTGAAGATGGAATAGGCTATTTAATAAAACGTAGTCATGATTTACTTTCATGCAAATCGATTAAAGCATGATTTATTTTCATGTTTTCAACTTGAAAATGTGTTCTAGTGCAATCATATAAGGTATTTAAAAAAAAAAAAAGTCTTGTTTTGTGCTATATGCACCTGGAAAACCCCATTATTTATATCAGTGCAGGATAAATGGCTTTTAAATTGTAACTTATTAACTAGGAATTAATAGATCAAATAGGATTTCATCCTTTTGTTTAGTAGATTAATATGAAGAAGATACAGTAAGCAGCACACTCCTTACATCATCTAATTATTTATTACCTTTTTTAGTTTGAAGGCGTTAATTGTACTAAAATGTACTAATCTCAAGGAGCACTGAAAACACAATTGATGTAGAGAACTAGAGTATTAATTAGTCTAAAAATTGATACTGTATTTAATTTTATGTGCCACACCAGGGGAATTGTACAAAGAGACCCTGTTACTTGGTTTTATCCTTCAGTATTTTCATTCTTTACATTGTACCCAAACTTCCTGCAAGGGAAGACATAGGGCACATTCACATGGGCACAACAGCCTCATCCTCACTACATCTTGCATCATGCAGCCCCATCTGCCCTAGGAAAAAAATCCATATAGTGTTCCTTGAAACATCATCTCTGAGAAATTACTCCACTCACTGCACGCTTAAAATACCAAAATCAGAAAACACACTCTGAGCTTTACAAATTCAGCATCACTCCAGAGCCAGGCTCCTCTGCTCCCATTAAATTAAGGGATGACTCCTATAATTAACAGGGCTTGGCTTGAGCTGTAATGGTAAATTCACTCCATGATGTGTCAGTTTTAACTTACTTGTGCTTTGAATCCTTAAATCCATTGTAGGGGGGGAGTACATTATATCTGCTTTCCTAAGTGTTGGCATTCTGTTCCAAAATCAGTACAATCTGTTGAAGTCAGGGTCACATACTGGATGAACAGGGTCATTGCCCTATATCTCTAAACATGAATCCAAGTGATAGATGAAAGTGTCTTTTCAAAAAAAGGAAAAAAAATTGCAAACCAAACCCTGGCAGGTGCAGCTCTCTTGTACAGTTGACAAGCAACAGCTCTGCAAATCTCTCTATAGTCAATGACATTGGCAATCACGGGTGCTTACAGGTAACTGCTGCTCAGCCGATAGCAAATGACCTCCTAATAAAGGCTGCTAAAGGTTGCAATCCAGCAACCTTTTGGGAAATACAATAAATATGGAAAGATGCTTGCATGCCTGGAGCACTGTGGGAGCTCCTGACATTGTAGGAGCTGACAGCTCGATGCGCCTCGCTGTAAGGAGCGACCTTTGGATCAATTAGTTGATGTTAATGGTGAACCAGAGAACATCACGGTACCGGAGCCAGCAGAATTCAACACTCATTTCGCAGTGCATGATTATTTGAGAAAGCAAAATGTGAATTTTTACCCGGTCGCTGGGAAAACTCCTGCAGATTTAAACATCCCAGAGGCACCACGCAAGGCTCCATCCCTCCCAAGCCCATACTTTCCCTACACGCTGTTTGTCACCCGCTTAGGCTTCCCGTGCGAAGAGGGGGTCTCGCACCTGCCGAGCCCGCATCCCGCGGGTGCACAGGCACCCGGCCGCTCTCCTGCCCAGCCCGGGACCGCTCCCGGCGCAGGTGCCGCTGTCCAGCCGCGCTCCCACAATCCGCAGCCAAGCCCGGACCGCAGCGGCGATCACCGCAACACCGCCTTGAAATCCGAGCCCCGTCCCTAAAACCCTCTGGGGACCCGCCCGAGGGGCTGCGGAGCCTCCCGGGCACCAGAACCGGCTCCCCCGGGACACCGCCCGCGCCCGCCCCGAGCGGTGCCCGCCGCCGGTGCCGCGGGTCCGTACTCACCGCGGCGCGGGGCTCTCCGACGCCGGTGCCGGCAGCCGCCTCGGCGGCCGCTCGCCCCTCTCTGTACGTGCGAGAGGGAGCGCGGGCAGGGGAGCCCCCGCCGCCCGCTCCGCGCCGCCGGCGAGGCCGCACCCACCCACCCTACGTGCGGCTCGGCAGCCGCGGCCCCCTCCCCGCCCGCCCCGCTGCCCCGGCCGCCTACGTGTGGCCGTGCATGCGGGGAGCGGGCGGCACGGCACGGCGTGACACGGCAGGGCAGGGAAGGGCAGCGCACGGCATCCCGCCGCTCCGGGGGGGGCGGCAGTAGGCTTATCCCTGCCTGTCGCGCTCGCCCAGGCGGAAACGGGGCTCCCGCAGCCGTCGGGGCTTTGGGACAGCCCGGGGAGCAGCGGGGACCGGCAGTGGCCCTTCACCGGAGCGTGGCGGCGCGTCACGTCTCCACGGCCGCAGGGCGCGGGCGCTCCGCGGGGCCGCCGGGCGCCCTTCCCGCGGGGGAACCGCTGCTCCCGACCCCGTCGGGTCACGGCCCCCGAGCTCGCTGCCGGGGGCACCTACGAGGACTGGGGCGGGGAGTGTGAAGCCCCGCGCCTCGAGAGCGTCCCCGGGATCTCTGGGGCTGTGCTGCAGCGGCGCCTGCCCCAGCGGAGCCGCCGCTGCTCATCCCGCCCGAACCCGCGCACCCCCGCGGGCTGCGCCCCGGGACCACCCAGGGACGCGCTGCTCGGAGAGGCATTTTGCACGTGGACCGGGCTCGCCCTCCACGGCGAAGGCGAGTGGGGCAGCGCCCGGGGCGGGCAGAGCGAGCCCCATCACTGACGGGGTCTGGGCACACACAGGGGCAGCGGGGCCGGGCCGCGGCGGGAGCGCAGGGAGCCGGGGCAGCCCCGCTCCCTCACGGGCTGCCCGAGCGCCTCCGCCCGGCC
>VZUI01036242.1:0-54391 GCA_013401135.1 Cettia cetti | reverse complement strand
GCCGCCGCCGGGGGCCGCCGAGGAGGCGCCCCCTGCAGGGGGCGGCGGGGGCGAGCGGGAGGGGGCGGCGGCGCCGCCGCCCAAGCAGTGGCGGGGGAAAGCGGGGCGGTCCCCGCTGAAGGGCGCGGGGGAGGCGGCCCCGGCTCCTCCATCTTCCTCGGGCGCGGGGAAGGGCCGCGGTGCGGCGGCGGGCGGCGGCGGGTACTGGAAGGAGGGATGCCTGCAAAGTGAGCTCATCCAGTTCCACCTCAGGAAAGGGCTGGCGGCGGCCGCCCAGATGCAAACCAAGGGCAGCAACCACAGCAGCGGCAGCGGTAGCGCTTCCTCCGCCGCCTCCGCCGCCTCCGCGGCCGCCGCCCCGGCCGAGCCTCCCCCGGCCGCCTCCGCCTCCTCCCCCGCTGCCATGGCGGCGGCCGGGGCGGAGGGGCTGCGGCAGAGCGAGATGGAAGGCGACGGCAGGAGCTGCGGCCCCGAAGGCGCCCTGAGCCCCCACCAGCAGGAGGAGATGCAGGAAGAGATGGAGAAACTGCGGGAGGAGAACGAGAGCCTCAAGGTGAGGGGCCGGGGCGGCGGCGGGGGTGGGGGAGAACCAGGGCCGGGCGGGGGCCGGGCTGCCTCCCGGCGGGAGGGTCTTCCCGGTCTCCCTCTCGCGGCAGGAGCGCTGGAGGCAGCGTTAAGATGGCTCTGTCGTGGGGCCAGCGGGCAGTGCCCCATCTCTGTTTCGTTGTGGTGCTTGTAATGAGCTGGGTTGTATTTACCTGCCGTCCCTGCGGGGCGGAGCTCCATTTTGGGTGCCTTCCCCTATACGTGCAGACATTTGTGCTTTTGACCCACCTGTTGCGTCCCTGTCCCCTTCTTGCCCCCGTACCAGAACGAGATAGATGAGCTGAGGACGGAGATGGACGAGATGAGGGACAGTTTCTTTGAGGAGGATGCTTGTCAGCTTCAAGAGATGCGCCATGAACTGGAGCGAGCCAACAAGAACTGCCGGATCCTTCAGTACCGGCTGCGCAAGGCTGAGCGCAAGAGGCTCCGCTACGCCCAGACCGGCGAGATCGACAACGAGCTCATACGCAGCATGGAGCAGGACCTCAAGGTACCGACCTGAGCAGGGGTCAGGGAGCTTCTCAGATAGAGACACAACCGTGCTCTTGGTCCTCGTGACTCAGGTGTTTCCATCCATTCCACTGTGCACCCAGTTCGGCCCATGGAATAGCAGTGGCCAAGCTATTCTTGGTAATAGGAGCCCTTACCATATGTAGATAAGCTATTTTCAGCTTCAGCCCTATCAATTTTTGTAAAGGTAATGTGCAAGGAGTTACTCAAAAGCAAACTAGGAGGTTTTTTTAAAGGTTTTGGACTCTTTATGATGAATGCAAAACATGCTCTTCCACTGCAAAATTAAACCAACCTCACCAAACAGCCCCATTGACTTTGAGGAGATTTTGTTACGCTTTCATGAAAGATTTTAGGGGGCAAGCAGATTGAATACTTGCAGTCCCAACACTAAATCCTTACTCTGTTGCCATCAATAAAAAACTGCTGTTATGTTCAATGAATCCAGGGTTTTTCACATCCACCTGAAACCTTAGACAAACCCCATCAGATTTCAGTGTCATCAACTGCATTTCATCCATAGGATCTGAATGAAATACAGCCTCTTGCTGAAGAAAAGTTTCAGTCCTTGTTTAAAGATTGTCATTGGTAAAATACCCATCATGTCCATTCTAGATTGGTCGAATTACAGAGAAAAAAACCCTTTCTTGACACAGTTGGAAGTTTAATTTCTGCTTCCATTCACTAGATATCGAAGGACTCCTGCTTAATCAGGACACCTGAACATTTTTCAGTTGACAGGTCTGCCAGTCAACTGACATTTTCTCATGGAAGTGCAGACCTCCATATGGCACATGTGTGCTTTATTGGCCACACTTCTGCCTAGGACTCTAGTTACCTACAGCACATGGACTCTGTGGGAACAGTTTAAAATGTGAATTTAATATATTATTACGAACAAGGTTATTTTTAAACTTCTTTCTGATAAATATGGTGGATCAAGAGTATGTTATTCCCATGCCTGGTTTGGATTATCTTTTCTGAAAGTTTTCAAGCTTGTCATCACTATTATTAAAATTTCTATTTGATATTCCTTTTCTGGGCATATTCAAAACCCACTTTTTCTGTTATAGTTGTGACAGTTCTATAAATACAGGTGCCCATGTGGTTCTTGGCAAAACAGAGTCTCACTGATCAGAAGCAAAATCAACCCCTTTTCATGGGGATTTCTGTTTGAAACAAGGGGTGTTTTGCATGCTCAGAATGATGCTTAGGTGACCAGTTGAGACACACACATTTGCAGGCAGAATTTGAAGGTGGGCCCAAGTGAATTGTGATTCCAGTTTATAGAGTTGTCTTCTTTGTTGTCTCAGTGTTACTTTTATTAGCAAGTCTACAAATGCAGGCTGGGGAGGGCACCTCTGCTGAGGTCCTTGTCTGCCAATATAGGAGATACAAGCAAAGGCCTTGGATTTAGCTGGACAAATAGCTTGCTTTAATTAGCATTTCTCCCATGTGGTTCCCAGTGTGACTGAGTCTTTGGAAAGGAGCAGTGGTCTTGTAGACTGTTCTCACCCTTCATGAATGTGTTCTGCTTTGGAGTAGGGATGAATGTCTAATGCCAAATTTCTGCCTAATAGAGTTCTGAGTGCTGGCTAACCATAATTATAACTCGTGTGGTGTTTTCTATAATGTTTCCAAATTCTCTTCTGAAGAAAGACTATCCAAATTGACACTGTTTATTTTGCATTGATATAGTCTTGCAGCTACCTGTATTAAAATGTATCTCACATATACCTGTATTAAAATGTATCTTGCATAAGGGAGTCCCATGTCCCATGTGATCTAGAATGCTCTGTATTTTTTCCTGCATTAATAGCTATTCCACCAAATTTTGTGTCAAAACATTGGCTACCAGTAATGATATTACAATTTGGTTTTATTTACTGATCCAGTCTGTATCTATAGACTGAAGACAGGTTCTGTTAGGTTGCTGTTTTAAATATCCCCCATGATTTTCCATTTACTTTGGTTGGACAATCAGATGAGCAGTTTAATACTACTAAGTGTAGGAAAAGACATCAAGCTAAAGCCCTGTGGTGTGTTTCTCAGCTCATTCTGCAGTCTCTGTGGACTATGGTTATAATTGAAATTCCCCTCCACTCACTCTTTCTGTTGGGCATTATGTGCCTTGAGTGCGTGTGCGGTGGTGGAGGTTATTGAATGATCTTGTGCTACACTGCAGTGTTGTATCTGTAATTCACACACACTGGGTTCCTTGTCAAGGCAGGCTGAGTCACTAGCTGCTGCTGGTTTCTGATAGATTGGATCTTTCTAGATGCTTGCTTACAGTTGTTATTTTTTTTTTCTCTAGAGTTTTAGTATGTCAAAGAACTTCTGACATACTAACATAAAGATGGTTTGAGTGAAAGCCATGAAGGACAGCTCGCTGAACTCCCCTAGCTAATGCTAAGTAGGATTAATTATGCTTTCCAGTGTTCTAAAAAAAGCAGGAAATGAGGCTTTTCAAACGATCTGTCTGTGTGTCTAAATCACCATCAACACAGTGATTAGTGTATATTTAAATATTTTTGGTGTGTAATTATAGTTTCTGATGGTTTCACAAAATATACTGCCAAGTGACTTGCAGGACAAGATTCGAATTACTTTTCCTGAGGAGGAGAAATTAGATATTCTCATATGCCTTTTAACTCTATTCTTGTGAAAATACTTTAAAAAACACCAAACAACCAAAAACCATAGTGTTCATTTTCACTGAAAATATCAGATATAATTTGTGTGAGCACAATGTCAGTAAAAATGGTTTTTGTTCATATTTCAATCTTAAAATGGGCCAATAGTAGTAAATATTTTCATTGATTGTCCACCAAGGAGAGAGAAACTAGCAGAGTCAAAATAAACCTGTGTCCATTTGTGGTCACAGGTAGACACAGGTAGGGCAGGCCTGGAGAAGACAGGCCCTGCTTTTAGCTGTTGTTGCATGTCAAGTATTTGAAGGGTATGTGCTTTAGTGCATTGAAAAGTGTAAGCTAGCTGTGGTTGAGAGAAGATTGGTGATGCACTGTCTCCAGGAATAGTGAAGGTCCTGTATAACTACTGATGTGACAGAACCTGAGAGGGAGCTGGGGTTTAATGTCTAATGTGGTTTCTAGTGAAGTCCATAGGGATAAGGTAGCATTTTTTGGAAGGAATTGGCTTGAATTTGGAATTATTTAGAGTTCTGTCTGTGAATGTCCTTGTCTACCTGTTTCCTTACATACCTCTTCCGTCAAAACACCCAGAATTAACTTCTCAATGGTTGCTTAGGCACTAAGCACTGCAGCAGTAATTAATTTTTTTTTAACCTTTCTTTTGATGTACCATTTCATTTAGGTTGCAAAAGATGTTTCGGTGAGACTTCATCATGAGTTAGAAAATGTGGAAGAAAAACGTACTATAACAGAAGATGAGAATGAAAAATTAAGACAGCAGCTTATAGAAGTTGAAATTGCCAAACAAGCACTACAGAATGAACTGGAAAAAATGAAAGAGGTTAGTGTTGCTATTTACTTCTACACCTATTATTAGAAGATCTTAGATTCTTACTGATGAACTGTTTTTGTTCTACAATTTGTTTAGGGGGCAAACAATATGGCAGTCAAAAGTTCAAAGTTGCTATGAGTACTAAAGTACAACTTGATGATTGTGAAGCTGAGAAGAAATTAAAGTATTTGGTGTTTTCTAGGCAAAACAGGAAACAAGTGGTGCAATTTTTTTCTTTCTCTACTAGGAGGGAAATGTGAAACGAGTAGTAATGAGTTCAGAGGTTTTGATACATTGTACCTACATAAATATTCATACAGGAAGTGTGCTCAGGTGTGTCACAGGCATCTAACTTTAGAGATTATGTTTCCCACAGGTTTTTACAAAGACCAGTGGTTTTTCCCTTGCTAACTAGGGACTAGCAGGCACATTGAGACTGGGAATCTAGCCACCTCCCTGTCTTGTTCAGTCATGCTCTTAGGCGTACTGGGAAGTGAGAGACTCTACCTGGCTTTTCAATCTAAACATAATTTTTCATTGTATCTAATTAATCTTCAAAATTACTCCAGCTGCCATTATATAGATGCAAGATACCGTGCCATTAAGTAAGCAGAAAATTGCATTACAACAGTAATAGCCAGGCTGACAGAGATAACAAAGCAGCAGTAAAAGGAGAAACTGTTGACAAAGAATGACTTCTGAGAAGAGATTTTAAAAACAGCTCTCCTGTTTCCTTTTCAAGATTTAAAATTCCATGAATGACCCCAATTTTCACTTTTAGGAATATTCCCTAGTAGTAACACCAGTGTCTTTGATCTTTTATGAAGCAGAAGAGAAAGCTGTCAAGAAAAGCAGGAAAATTTCAGTATGATGTTAGGGCATTTTTAGGAACTGCAAATGAGTCCTTTAAGTGATGTAGTATTAAACATATTAAAATGTTTTCTTTACAGGAACTGAATTTCTGGCATGTTAGTAGAGGTTAAACAGGTGGTTTGTTCCACCTTCTGTTGCTTTCCCAGATAACTGCTGATTTTAAAAGGGTATGAAAAAAATCTGGTTTCCTCTCATCTCCTTGAGATTTTCACCTTCTATTTTCTCTCTGGTTACTGCCATTAAATAGAGCTTGGTTGATGTAGCACAATGCTGTCCCGAGGGAGACGCAGTGATCACCACGGAGTCGAAGCGGGAAAAGAGGAAGTTTAATTTTTTCTACAGCTTATATAGATTTCTAAAAAGGAGACCAGATTGGAAGACTGAGGTTCAGCCTCTTCAACTCCACTGGTCTTAGAAAGTGTCCATCAATTGGATACTTTCTAAGTGTCCAATTATCCTTATAATTTGTCCTTAAGATTCACTTTACTCCAAAGATTTTGTTATTCTTGTCCATTCAGACTACTTTCTTTTAGGTTCTCATCTCTGGTTCCTCCTTCTCTCTAATAGGTTATACTGCTGTAAAATTCTTTTGCCTTGCTTTTTTGAAGCATCTTCAGATTACAATGATGTTTAGTGGCAATTTAATAGTCTGTGTTCTTTGATATTAAGCCAGTTAATAGACTTCTTCATCCCTGTCGTCACTAGTCACTTTCTCCTTATCGTGGTTCTTCCCTCTGGCCCGCCATGCAGAACTATGATTCTGTTGCTCCCACACTGCTCTCCACTTCTTTCTTTGGCTTAAATGTTTAGCCCTTTCTGTTTTTGCTGTTGGTATCAATGAAAGGGTGCTGGAGAGTCCAGGAGAGATGGTGTCATGTTTAGGGTCTCTGTTACACAATAATGGTTTTCATGAAGCTGAAGCAGATGGATGATTCCCAGTGGCACAGAATGGGGGCACTGAGCCAGAACGAAAAAATGAAGTAAGACTTGACACCATAGTAGGGGTGGAGTGGACAAAGAAATACATCCTTTTACTGAAGTAGGGAGAACTGCCTTGCACAATCATTATATGTGTCATCATAATTAGGCAGGATTTAGGTATTTCAAATAGGCTCCTGAGGTGTTTCAGCATGGGAATGCTGCTTTTCAGGCCAGGACTTCCAGCACAGCATGGGGGAAGTTGGAGGATAGTTGAGGAGGTGCAAGTCAGAGAAAAACAAGTTTGAAGCAAAGCCAAATTATTGTGCACACTGCAAATATATCATGATTTGGGGGACCCATGGAAACATGCTGGTAAAGAATACAAAATCTTACAGAATTGAAATTTAGAATCTGTGAAGAAGCTATGAAAATGTTAATACAAAAAAAATCCAACCAAACAAAAAAACATGAGAACCAGAAGCAGTCTGCATTAGAATTTTTCCGTGACAAATAATTTTTCTTCTTCTCTAGCAACTGAAGGTTTCATGCATTTTAAATGTCATTGTCAGACAGTCATAATGTTAATTTTCTGTTTGCTTGTGAGTTATTTCCTCTAATTTCATGGTTTTACAACCCTTTGTCATTTCAATACAGACATTATAACCAATGAAAACTCCTGCTTAAGGGAGTTCTACTCAGCTTAATTTGAAATATGGAAGACCTTTTGTCTGGATTGTGATCTTTGCTTTATTGATCCTGGAATTAATGGGAAAGTACCTCTCTAAAGACAAACATTTTTGTTTCACAACATAGTAAAAATACTTGGAGATGTAATGATTGATTTCTGTACTTTTGTCCTCAGATGTACTGCAGAAACCCAAACATTTCCGTTCTTAAAATCTATTTATGTACAACTGCCATGTGAAATTTCTTATTCTGTTATAATGAATAGTGTGAGATAGGAGAGAATTAAAATAAGACATAATAGAAAATGTAAAAAAGAAAGCATAATTTTTTGGTAGGTAATCTCTAGGGCAGGACCAAAGCCAAAGTTCTCTCTGTGTGGATTCTCTGTTGTTTCAAAAAGCATGGAGACTTGACTGAAAACATGTAGAAAAGATAAAAGCTAGCAGATGTGCTGGTTTAGAGTCAAAATCTGGAGCTCTCCAGTGAACATTTGAGTGAATATAAACATGTGAATGTATTTGTCCATTAATATAAAGACGTAATTGCTGTTTGCCTTCTTGATTTGGAGCTTTTAGGAAAAAATATTATTAATTCCACAACAAGTTAGAAATGGTTGTTGATGTCAGCAGAAGCTTGTAAGCATCCAGGATTTGGAAGGTGTTCAGGAGTGCATACATTTTCTATCAGTTACTTTTCTTTCAGTCCCCCAAATTGCAGCTATTTGGTTGAAAGATACTCCTGGACATGTCCACACAGACACACAAGAATTTTAATCTGTGTTGGTTTTATTTGTAGCAACTGCTGCTGATTTTTTTTTGTAACATTGGTTGCTATCAACTGTAATGCTTTTTGGGAAGCAGAAAACAAAGTAGAGGAATTGTTTCCTAGCAGGAAAGAGAAACCTACAGTAGCTAGACTTAATTTTTCAGATATTAAAAAAATAAATGTGGTAATAATAATGAACTTGTTGCTCATTGATTAATTAATTAATTAACTTTCATTGATTTGTTGTTAACAGGTAAAGCCTAGCTAATGCTTGTAAACCTTTCTGTTATCACAAACTAAAAATTAATTAGTTTGCTGTGGCTACGTAACAAGCACCCAGTTAGCTGTGCTTTAGTGGTTTGTTGTGATACAAATGAAGTAGGGGGAAATATGATAGATGTACTGGGGCCTGGGCTTTACAAATCCTTGTTAAAATGCAGACATGCAATTGCATGAAGCACAGTGTTTTTTGGGATCTGTGTCTCTCTGGATGGGTACAGATTGCTCTGCTACTCCTCCAAGCTGGGCAGATGCCAGGCAGCTCAGTTCTTACAGCCACTTTAGGGCTGTAGTAGGGCTTTAGTGATGTTGTCAAGCCACCATTTTCTTCTTCCAAGCATAGACTTTTAGCTCAGATACAGAACCTGTGATAAACATGGCACATGAACTAGAGGTGTCTTTTGTCCCTTCAGTTCAGACTGCAGGGAGAGGAGTCTGTGCATCCCTTTATGGGTCTATGTTCTGCTGTAGTGGTGTGTGTCTTGTCAGTCTGGTCTGTACCTTCTGGAAATGGAAGAAGGTAACAGCATCTGGGGAACTGGGCACTGGAGCTGGGAGGAAGAATCTGAATTATTTTCCTTATTTTTGACACTAACCTGCTGTAGGACCACAGGAAAGTAATTACACTTTTCTGCTTACTCTTGCAACCTTTGGCTGCCCTGTTAAAGCACAGATTAGCTCTTTATAATCTCTGAGTGTTCAGGCTGCATAGACATCAAAAGGACAGCTGGAAATTTCACCACAAAAGCTGCTGTAAAAAAATCCAAACAACTCAAAATTCTTCCCCCCACCACTACCCTGCAAAAAAACAAACAAAAAACCCCAAACAAACCAAAAAAACCCACCCCCACACACACAAACAAACAAACAAACAACCCAAAACCCCAAAAACCAACCAAACAAAAAAAAAAAAAACCCTCACCCCAATAAACCACAACGCCCCTCCAAAACCCCACCATCTTACCTCAAACCAGTAAACCCACACTGCAAAAGATCTGGTAAAATCCTTTCCCGGTCCCCTTGATCACCAATACCATCTTGCCTCACTTTTCTTGGATGAAAATCCAGTATCTCTTCTTTCTCATAATTCTCTCTTTAAGCCCTTTCCCCTGCCATTTAACCACAACCACTTATTTCAAGTCTCCTATAACTCACAAAGTCTCACATTCTCCAGATTTTTTCACTCAGTCTTGATCCTGTGTCTTTTTTTCTTCTCCTTTTCTTTTCTACTTTCCTTTTTCTTATTTCTCTCTCTCTTCCACTTTCTTATTTTCTTTCTTTTTCTCTTTTATGTTTTCTATTTTTATTTTTCTCTTTTATGTCTGATAGTAGTGGTTGTTTTGCTGCCTTCTGGTTTCTAAGTCCCAGTCTTGTCCTTCTCTCCCACCGTTCCTTCCTTCCCTGCATCCTTCCAGTTCTTCATGAGTGCCCAATCTCTTCTCTGGATTTCAAGAGCTTTCTAGTTAATTTTGCTGTTATTCTGCTTGAAATATATTATCCCCATTTCTTAGCTACAGTGCCTATCTGCTATGAAATTTTTACTTTTCTTCTGGTTCCTCCACCCCCTCATGCAAATCTGTCAGCTTCCTTGGTTTGTTCTGTTTCTTTCCTTGTTTCCAAGCCCTAGCTCTTAATTTTTGCATCTGGACTGAGAGCAGTGGAGGATCACTGGCAGTGCTAGGAAACAGGAACTGTATCACTGTGAGCACCTGAAGAAAGGTTAATGGTTCCAATGCCTGGCTTCAGATTTATCCAGAGCCTCATGGAACAACAATTGCAGGACTAGTTAGGCTTTGCCTTCTGGCCCTGGAGTTGGAACATAATCTGTCAGCTGGAGAAAATGTGCAGATTGATAGCTGGTGGTGGGAGAGGGTGAGGTAATTCATAAATACTGATTTTTCTGCAATTCAAACTGGTAAGCTTCAATAAATAATTACCTGGTAATATATAGGAATGGAAAATTTCTAAAAGGTTATGTCATCCTTTTGATGAATTAGGAAAATATGAGGTATACATTGTTTATAAACACAAAAATGTTCCAGAACACAGACTTATTGGAATGTCTCAAGAGAACAGTTGCTAAAATAATTTACTATGAGCAAATAAGAATATTCTCATCTGAAAAAGAGCTGAATGATTTGATGAAATTTCCCAAAATATTAACAGTGCTGGAACTTATGCCAGTACAGATGCTTGCTGTGGAAAACCTGCAATGTTTAAACTGTAATGAAGTTGAAAGGAACTGCAAACAAGTCTCATAAAGAGTGGTGGTTTGCAGCATTTCCAACAGGCGAGTCAACTATATCCAACAGTAGCATTACATTTTTGGATGCTTTCAGAATTTTGTCTCCTGGTACTTATATTCGTCCCTTCTCTCAGGGCCTTAAAATTCACCATCTCACAGTCAGTGTTGCCAGTGCTACCATTGACCACCAAACCTCTGACCAGTGATTCCTCGTTTTCAAGAGGTCCATCAAAGTAATCTGACTTACTAATCACCTGTGGCAAAAATTGTCTTCAATCCATTGGAGAAATCATGTGACTGCTAGTTGTCTGAGAAATATCTATCTTCCTCTATTTCCCCTTGTGCATCAGATGATCAGTAGAAGACACTCCAGAGGATGCTCCTCTGTCCTCTGATTGTTGCCCCCATCTCACAGCTGGCCCATCACCCATCACAGGACAACACCATCACAATTGAACTGCTCTTTTGTTCTTAGAGCACAACCCTTCTTCCTCACCTTTAGAGTTTCCATCAATCTAGTGCTGCACTCCAGGCATGTGAGCTATCCTGACAGGTCTCTGTGATTCCAGTGGGGTCATAACTATGTGGATGTTCTGTTCATGGATTTCTAGCTTCTGTTGGTTGCCCATGCTCCATGCATATGAACCACTGGAGCTGAATTCTTGGTTCTTCTGCTTTGAAAAGGAAAGTTAAATTCTCCTCCATCATGCTGTCTCCCAAACACATAATAATTGCATCTCATACGTTCATTTTTTATCAGAGTTAGAATTCAAACTATTTCCAACAGCTGGTATTGGAGGGAGCAAGGTTAAGCAGTGTGAGATGAGAGTGCTGTAGCTGCTCATCCTCACAGGCTCAGTGCAGTTAAGTGGAACTCTTGGGAGAGTTGCAGCAATTTACTTGCTCCTGGCACCAGATGGCAGCAGGGGGGGGATTTAATAGGGCTCTCACAAGACCAGTTCCTTCCTGAATCTTTTGGAGTATCCAGTACTAAGTCTATCAGCAACACTTTTACCAACATTACCTTTAAGCAGAAGGTTTCTGTTACCTGGGATTTCAGTTTGTTGTCTCACAAACATTAAATTTGTTTTGATGAAGAGAACAGGATAATTATAAGACTTTTAAAAAAGAGATGAGGAAGAAGTGTCTGCATGGGTTTGTATGGGAAAAAGAAAAAAAGTTCTCTCTCTCCAAGCACAGCTCAGTGATTTCTAAGCACCACATTCCAGCAGATGCATAACCCCCAGTCAGGCTTGCTTGTGTGCTATTCTGTTACCTTTGGTATTTTGCCCAAGTATTTTGTTTCTTTAAAAACAGTACTCAGCAGGGATGCTATTCACGATCTGTGAGGGTGTGATTCTGACATACTTGCTCCGAGCACACTGCGATTTCACAGGGAGCAGGATAAGCAGAGTTTGCTTCAGTTTGGTTCTTTGAATATGAGGAAATAATCACAATGGAGAAAGAAATTAATCTTTAACAGAATTTAATTAAAGAAATTAATCTTTAACAGAATTTAAGAAATTAATTCTTTAATGAAATCTGTTGTAATAATTCTCTGAATATGTCATGCCATAAACTGGGAAAAAAAAGTGCATTTGAGAAGCAGCTGACACTTAAACTTCATAAAATTAGATTTTAATTATGTATCAGCCACTAACAATTCACATGAGCCATTTGCTTCAAAAGAGTTACTCAAAATTGAATATAAACAGCCTGTTGGTCAGTAATAATGTCTTCCAAAACATAGGTAATAAATAGGGAATGATTTCAAAGGGATAAAGCTCCATAAATATCTTATTGTGAAGAGATTTTGTGAGTAAAGATGCCTGCAAGGGATATTTTTCAGTCATTGAAGTTGGTGTGTTGCTTTGTGAATTTTTATTGAAAGGTCTGAAAATTTACAAGGATGTGTAAAAGGAGTGGCAGGATTGATGACTGACTGGGAAGCAATAATGAAGGAGTGGGGCAGCTGTAGTGAAAAAGAGTATATCTGGAATGGATTTAAAACAGAAAGTAATTTAGCCATCACAAAATAAAGACTGATCAGTTCTTTTGATTCTGTAAATGTAATGATGCTACTCTGATTTCATGGGGACACGAGAGTTCTTTCCTTGTGTCAGGATCTTATTTTCCTTCACCTCTGTGATAGATAGCAGCAGCCTTAGATTTGCAAGCTCTCTTGTCAAAGGAGTTACTGATATTACATACAGTCTTCAGGTAAAATTTGATTCTCTTTGCAGTAAGGTGTATTTTAAAGAAAAAAAAGTAATGGCCATCTCAAAAGAAACCCCCAAAAACACCTAATTAGAATGGAAGCATGGAATAAAACCTGATCTTACAAACACATAGAAACTGTTCTACAGAAAAGACATCAGTCCCAACATTCTGATCTCAAGCACCTGAAACTTTTTTTTTTTTTTTTTTTTTTTGCTTGGATCATTCTTTTCAAAGTTGTTCTTTGCTACAGAATGGCTTCCAGCAGTCAAAAACTATATATGTAATGTAAATCAGGCTAAGAAAAGGCCCACATGCTGATAAGCAGTTGCTAACATGTCCCTTAGATGGTTTTGACCTGGGTCAGCCACCACTGCCTCAGTGCTTGGGCATGATTTGGGGTCTAGCCTGGGTCAGAGCTTGTTACTGATTGACAATTTGGATGTGATCCTGTTTGTTTGAAAGGAAGCTGTAGGGAAGTTAAGGCTGTATTGTCTTCATAGCTGCGAGGAGACTGAATTGTGAAGAGCCAGTTGGCATCAGGTCCTGAGAACAGTCTCTGACCATTTCATCTACTAGTGCAAAAACTAGGCAAAGGTTCTCTGACTTGGTATGGAGCCAGATGAGATGGCAAATGAGATGTGGAACAGCAAGTCCAGTCTGTTGCTGCCATGTGATTTCCTACTGCTGGGAATTACTTGGCAAGGGGCAATCTCCTGGCATGCCCACAGTTGTCCGTGAAGTATTGGACAGGGTAGGAACTGTGAATTGGGTGGTAGATGGTAACTGGTTATCAGAGAAAATGGTTTGTGAGCATGAACTCACCACAGGCAGGCTGTAAAAGATGCATTTCGCTTGATACAGACTTTAGGGTATGACTTCCTTGAGATATAAAGAAAGAAAATCTTCTATATCTCTTTGCTGAGTAGGCAGTCTCTCTACTGACTTCACTAAGGCTGCCAAAATATGATACCACATTAACAAATGGAGGGGAGTCTGGGAAATACAGTATTAGAGGGCTCTTCAATGAACCTCAGTCACAGAAATAAAGATTTTATATTTGTACTTCCCAATTTCTGTATTGCTTTACTCAAATGGACATTCAAGTGTCCCTATATGCAGTTTAGCCATAGGAGTATCAACTTGACTGCTCAATCGAAATAAAAAATTGCCAGGTCACTTAAAAGTGTAAAAATGAGCTCTCTTGTTTAGATGATTCTTAAATAGCTCTATTATGTTACTTTTCAGAGTGTCCATAGACAGTATATAATCCACCCTGGTTCTTTTGTTGTTCTTTAGCCTGATAGATTTTTCAGTTATTCTGCACATGAATTTCCTAATGCATCCTTTCAGGTGGTCCTGACAGAAGTTTGGCAGAGCCTCACAGCTGTAGGTAGTTTATCCTGGCTTTAGGAGAGTAAACAGGAAGTAGCACCGTGGAGGTAAGTGCTGCTCTGCAGTTTGCCTGAACTCAGCTGTCAGTGTATGGAAGGGAACCTTGTCCTGTCACAGTAGAGATGGCTGTTCTGGATCATGTCATGGGCCCTCAGGGAGTGAGCTCAGTGCAGTTTCCAGTGTAAAAACAGGTGAAACAAATTGGCAAGACCTCAAATGGAACATGGACAGCAGAGACATATGCAATAAAGCTATCACAGGAATTTCTACATATACTGTTCAGTAGTAATTGTTTATCACTTTTTTCAGAATAATGATTCTGAGAATTTAGGTGGCTGGCATAAATTAGCTAGTACTTCCAGAATCAGAAAAGCTGAGTGAAGCAAGCATAGCTTCTTTCTGTGCTGCTATGACTAGTATGTAGCTCCTGAAGGAGAGGTGATACTGTTTGTTAGCTAGTATCCCAATGGCACATTGTAGGGTGCAAGACATAGTAGGATACTCTGGCCTTTTCATGGGGCTTGGTCTTTCTCCTTTAAAGCCATCTTCCCATGTCCTTCTTGCTGCCCTTGCCCTCACTCAACATGCCCCCCCCCCAAAAAATCTACCCAATTTAATGTTTTGTTGCAAGTGCTTTATAATGTCACTTGTGTTTGTCTGTGGTCCACTTAGAAAGCAGAGGTTTTGCAGTCCAGATTATCAGTCAGGTTCAAGATGATGAATTAGGTCAAAGTTTCAGCTGGAAAACCAATGCACAGGTGTATCAACAAAGTCCATGACTGGTGACAGGAGCAATTGGGGTGAGCTAAAGACAAACTCAGACTCACTGCATCTCACACAGCTCAAGCAGTACCTGAAGCATGGGCTGAGCAGAAATGGAGCTCCTGGGCCTGTGGGCAGGGTGTGTGGGGAGTCGCCAGATCTATGCTTCTGTGAAATATCTGATAGGATGTAAAGAAGAAGGAGGCAGACTCTTTTCAGAGATGTTCAGAGACAGGACAAGTACAAACTTTCGTGTGAAGGTGCTCAAACACTGAACTCATTGCCTATAGAGGATTCCATCTCTGGAGAAATCCAAGACCACACAGGACATGGCCCTGAGAAGCCTGCTTCAGCTGTCTCTGCTCTGAGCAGGGGGAACTGGACTAGATCTTCAGAGGTTGTGAGAGACTGGACTATTAAATGATTAATGACCCAAAACATTTGCCCGTTTGTGGAGGTGCCAGGGCACTTTGCTGAGGCCAGTTGTGGGGGCTGGTCATAACAGACGTCTCTTTCAGCCTCAACTGTTCTGATCTGTTCTTGTTTATAACAAACAGAGTCTATTTTCCCATTTTGCAGTGGAGCACACAAGGGGTAGAAAAGGTCACCTCTGGTTAGGGAGAAATGAAATAGTTTCCAGGTTGTTTCTGCTAAACAGGAGAACTCAGGGTTTTTCCAAGCAGACTTTTTTTCTGAAGCCAAACACGGTGAATGAAGAGGAGATCTGAGGCAGCTACATGCTACCAAGCAGGGCATTTTGTGCCTCTCCTTGTGTTCTGTGTCATACAGCTGTACAAGTGTGTGTCTGTGTGCAAAGTACTGAGCTCTCCATCAGGCACATACCTCACATGCAGTACGGGAGCAAGGTAGGAACAAGAAAGTGCAGCAAGGGAAGTATTGTTCACATACAGGGGTGGGGAAAGCTGCCCAGCAAATGGCTTCTGTGTGTCATTGTACAAGGCAGCCAGCTGATTTTTCATAAACTGGCAGTGTGATGCTTGTTCTTTACCTCTGAACTGCCTTGGAAGAATATGACACTTTAGGGAGCAGAGTGGAGTGTTCTGATCCTCTTCTTTTAGACCCTGTCATCTTTTAGACCCTCTCATTTGCACACACTTATAGCTATATGGTATTGCCTATGTCACTTGACAGGGAGAATACCCAGCTATAGGTATGCTGGGTTCTGGGATCAGTTCAGCAGCTCTTCTGAATCATGTGGAATCAATGCTTGCCAGGAAGAAGAGCACCAGGCTTTTGATGTTTTGGGATTTTTTTTCACTTACTTCAGTGTTCATAGCATCAAGAAATGCAACCTTCTGGCATTTGAGAAGTTCAGATTTTGGTAATGTTCCATAGTTAAGAGTTCCAAGTATTGCGTTTCTTGTTTTCAAGGACAATGGATTAACCTCTTAGATGTGCAGGTGTGCTTTTTTGAAGCGCTTGTTTCTGCTTAGATTTTTTGACATATGATGTGATTTCCCCCCTTTCCCCCTCATTGCTACTATTAGCAACTGTATATATATCAAGATGTGTAGAATAAAACCTGCAGGTATCAAGTCTGTTTTGCTTTGCCTTATCCTGATTGTTTTAATTGACTTTGGCTAGCTTAGCAATGAATCCAGGTTAGAATAATTGAAAAGCCCTTTGCTTAGGTCACAGATGAGTACTTGCACTTAGAAGGTATTTGCCATGCATCTGTTTCCATCAGTGTTGTCTGTAATGAGGGGACTCGACATCCCTGCAAAGCATGACTGATTATAACATCCAACTGCCCTGATTACCATCAGTCTTTTAAATTACAGGCTGATCTAAATTATTTTAAATTTACAGATGCTAGCAGTTTAAATCTTTGATGAAATGATTAATTAGAAGCACCAGTAACAGTTCTCCAGAGAGACTTTTGAACTGGGATATTGCCTTGCTGATACATACAGATGCACTCAAAGGTTTATTTTTCTTGTGATGTGCTTCTAGGAGTATTGTTGCTCAGTTTGCAAATTTTGGTCAAGTTTCATGTATTCCAAAATTATGAGGGCAGAACTGCCTTATGTAATAAACCAGTCTGGTCTTCTGAATAATGCAGGTCATAAAATACCCCAGCTATTTTATTCAAACTTGTGCCTGCTTTCCAGAAAAGGGCGCTAGTCTGTGTTAAAAATTGACAGCTGATAATGGTCTACCACAGCTCTTCCTAAACTGTCCCAGGAGCAGGTAAAAATTTGCTCCTCCCTTCTCATTTGAATTTGCTGAAAGTTAGTTACCAGGCAGGAAACATATATTCTTTCTACCTTGCTAAATTCAAGAGTCCGGCATCAGTGTTTTGGTGGTGGGTTGTTTTTGTTTTGTTTTGGTTTTTTTTTTTTGCTGTTGTTTGTTTGTTTTGGTTTGGTTTTTTTTCTCCTTTGTTTAAAGTCTTCATGCTTAGGATTGATATCATTTAGCCATGTAAAACCTAGGTTAGGAATTTGACTTCTCTCAAAGGAAAAAGGTAGGCATTACTTGGAAGTGAATCTTTCCATTTGTCTGAGGCTGGTTTGATTCTGTGGAGAGGCACATCATTTCTAGTCACAGCACAGAACCTCAATTTTGATATCAACATCCCATATTAATAAACCTTTTGGTCACAAAATTATACCTTGATATAATTTCAGATGATCATTGTCTACCCTGCAGGTTTTTTCAGAGACGTAACTTTTCAAGAGATCTTCTCTGTTCTCTAGGCTGTTCTCCTGTTGTCTTAGAATAGCCTTTACTCCTTGTTCTTATATCTGTATCTTCTTATTTAGTCATATTAAAACTGATATCTGGTTGCACAAAAGTTTGTATATGACCTTCCTCTTCAATATTTAGTGTTTCTCTAACCTTTACCCTGCAGTCTTTATCCAATGTTATTTTATAGGTCTTCTTTCCAGTTAGTAAGAAAAAATGTTAATTAGAGTAGGACCTAGAATTGATTCTTGCATAACCTCATTAAGGCTGCTGTGGCATTAATTTGCAGGTGATTTGCTGGTTCAGTGACATTTATGATAAATGCTGAAGAGTCAAATATTTGTTCATGATAGCTAATTAAAAATACATTCCAGTGATCAAATATTTATAATAACCAGAAGACTGTCAAGCTTCTTCTCAGAATGAGACTTTCACATTTCTAGCAAAGGGAACATTTAACTAATAGTTTTAGGTCAACCTTTACATTAAGGTTTTATGTCAGCCTAAGAGTCACTACCCCTTCCTTTGCTGGGAATAAGCATTTCCCATAAGAATCTGAGCAAGTTTCAGTGAGAGGGAAGAGTCATTATTTAGGAGTACAGGGTCCAGTGACAGGAGCTTCCTGAAGTTAGTGAAGCAGCTGGACACTCTGCTCTAGCCAGGGCTGCAATGTCCTCCCAGCCCTCATCTCCATCTTTGCACTGTTGAAATACCAGGAAAAGTATTGGCTGCAGGGTTAGATTATGTTGGATCAGACTGG
This sequence comes from Cettia cetti, assembly GCA_013401135.1. Classification (NCBI taxonomy): domain Eukaryota; kingdom Metazoa; phylum Chordata; class Aves; order Passeriformes; family Sylviidae; genus Cettia; species Cettia cetti. The sequence continues at coordinate 36,179 of VZUI01036242.1, read as the reverse complement.
TACCAGAGTGAGAAAAGTAGATGTGGGGCTGTCCAAACTTACAGAACACCTTCATTCCATTTCAGCTCTTAGTCTTTGTGGTTTATTTTGTCTAGAGCACCTTCTTTACATGAACTGCTCATCAAAATGTATTTAATTTGTGGCTGGATCACACTGGCGTAACTTCAGAGCACTGCAGAGTCTGATCCTCTCTTTTCAATGAAAACTTTCCAAGCATCTTTGAAACTTCCCCATATGTTGTATTACAGAAAATATTTTTCAGCCAATTTAAAGAGTTAGCTTTACAAAAGAGCTTCCCCAAGTAAACACAGACAAAAGAAGAGACCAAGAGTAACAGAAGACTCTTCCTTATAGTCAGAGGACAGAGAAGTGATTGCTGAGAAGTAATGGCTGAATTTCTTTCCCCTGTTAACTAAAAATTTTGTGATCACTGCTCGTGCTTCAAGACCAAATGCTGTTTTCAGAATTTTTCCTACCTGAATTCATCTCCAATTTTTGCATCCTTTCAAATGAACTTGAAAATCTGATTTTTTGGTGAGATGTTCCCATAACTGGAAGTTGTCAGAAGTGCACATTCTCAGAGGGTGAGCTTCAAAGCTCCTTTCTGTGCTGTGCACCTATAGATGCACAAGAATGTGCCTGTGTCTTATGCTCTTCCACCCTGTGAATCCACGTGAGGGACTGTTAAGTGTTGTCTGCATTTAATGCAACTCTTGAGTATCAAATGAGCATGAACACCAATGGGCATGTGTGATCAACCCACAACTTTGCAGAACAGGCTTCTCTATGCATTTCCAGTGAGCAGTGTAGAGGTGCACACTATGTGCAGAAACATTCTTATTTTCCTTCTCACTATTTTTCATTTTGACACAAACCTTTTTTGTTGGGATATTGTAACTGTGCTTTGGTTAATATATATGCATTTGTGTAACCAAGGCAATGGACCTAATCTAGTTGCTGGCACTTTCCCATTCTCGTGAAAATCTATTTGGAATCTCTTCTGGCATATCCCTCCTAAGAAGACTGAAAAACTCTACATGTGGTACTAGGTGTGAGAAAAAACACATTTCATGAAATCTTGTATGTATTTAATTCATAATTGCCATATACATATCTGTGCCTAGTGTCAATAAGAATATACATCCTTATTGTTATGTGGTAGTGGTTTTAACTGTGTTGATGTGCTGTCTGTCATGCTGTCAGTCCCAGATAGAGGTTGGAGCAGTGCATTATACTAGGCATTGTGAAAACCCTGACAAAAACACTGACTCTCTTCTCTCAGAACAGACAAATAGCAGAGCCGGCAAATAAACAACTTAGGAAGCCCTAGGAAAAGTTTAACTAGCAACAATATGCAGTATAATACCTTATTCCTGCACTTGCACTTCAAAATATTCATTATGTTCTGAGATCTTTTTTTTGCATTTCAGGATTAGGGAGCCAAGTGTAAGGTTACTGTGATTTCTGCATCTATAACAAAGCCTAGTTGGATAGCATTGGGGAAATAACCATGTCTAGCTCTTCCATGTTTTGAAAGGTTCAAATGGCAGAAGACCTCTTCCTCCTCAGAGAAATTGCTTTCACTGTTTTGTGGTATCCTGGTGGATGAAAGAGTGTGTAATCAGAGAAAGCAAAGTATCAGTTTGGATGGCTATTTGACCAGGATGTAAGTAAGAGCTTTTAAAAGGCAGCTTTCATCTTCTGTCATTTTTTTGAATAAGGAAAAGAAGGAAGCAAATGTAATGCAAGCATAAATATGTGGCTTCAGTTATGCACTGCAAAGAATGCTTTTATCTAGTTATACCACAAGAGTTACTATGATATGTACTAACAATGTGGTTTTAGTTCAAACTGCAAAAGGTTTCTCTAGATAAAGTGCAAATATTGCATATATTTTCCCTTCTTTATATTTTTCTTATTTAATTGATAAATAAATAATGGTAAAGAATCTGATAGTGATAACTGAAATAACTCCTAAGTGAATGCAAATGAAACAATACAAATATTGGAAGTCAGCTTGTCTTTTCTCTTCTACAATATGAAGTCATTCAACTACATGAGAACTATTTTTTTCTCTCTGGTGAAGTAGTAAAGATTGTTTCCATTTTGTATTGCTCCTCATCAGTGTTTTGGAAATAAAACAGTTTAAATATGAAGAGAGTGTTGGTGCAGCTAATAGGAACATGCTTAGTGTTAGCTTTGTGGTCAGATAGGCTGTGCTTTTTGTATCTCAGTTATCCTCTGCTTTTTCATTTGTGACTTAATTTTGCAAGCAAGTAGAATACAGAAATACTCAATACTTTCGCTCTTGAATGGTGGTAGAAGGAGTGAAGTATTGTATCATTCTGTGTACTTGTGCCAATGACAGACAAAACTAGGGTCTTGAGCTGGCAGATTGCTGCCAAATTGCACTAAGAGTTGCAGAATAAGGAAGACATTTTAAAAACAAAGATTTTTTTGTTGAAGAATATAAATTTTCAATTTGCCAACATGGATAGTGTCAATTTATTTTTTATTACATTAGATCCAGTGGCAGAAAATTAAAAAATCTGTCATGGATCTGATCTGATCCAGTTCTATGAGTTACACAGCCATATTGATTAAAGGGAAAATGCAGAGAGGCTTAGGGCAAATTTACATTTCTCTGGTCATAGTCGCTCTGTGCCACACAGAGGCAAGTTTGTGCAGCCCAAAAATTGTTCAATATTCATCAGCTTTTCAAGACTGTAGAGATGGTGTTAGGTTTACTCTGATTTTTGAGTCCTGCAGATGTGTCACAGCAGCTGGGAGTCAGCTACCCATAGCCAAGCAGAGCACAGTTTTGTGCAGATGAGAAGGTTTGTGGTAGCTGTGGAGATTCAAGGAGCTGCACACCCTTTGCCCTCTTCTTTGAGGAGGGATGAAGGCTGTTATGTGGCCCCTGTGCATGCATAAATCCCTTGATGTGTCAGGAATTCCTCCTGAGGTTGCCTACCATGATTTTTAGATAATATATCTCTATAGATCAGACTTGAAATACTCAAACCTAAGCATCTTGAAAGATCTTGGTAGGTTTTGCTTAAGGATTTTTATTAATTGCTGAGATATTTATTTTAGCTTACAACCAGGTAGGGAGAATTTGAATATTAAATATTATAATATTACAGCTTTCCTGCTCTATGGAGTCTGATGCAATTATCTCTGTATTGTGTTATTCTCAGTGTAGATTTCAGGTCTCTTTCCATCTGAGAAGCACTGACTGAGCATGACAGGTGATGTTAGGACTGCACATTTGGCTTGCAATTTAGGGCTGGCAAGAGAAGGACTGTGCCATCTTGAGAAGTGCTTAGCATCTCCAGCAAGACATTGGAAAAACTCCAGTGAAGGTCACTGGAGAATTGATGCTGCTGGGCACTGCAACAGAATTGCCCTTTGTGTGAGATCTGGTTTGCATCTAATACAAACCTTATCTGCAGCCTTATCTAGGCTGTGGATACTTCTGAATAGGGGTTTTTTAATTATATGGAAAAAAAATCATCTGAGCCCACAAACTGTCCTTCAAAACAAACTCTCAAAACCAATTCTAGCATATGAAGGGCAGATTTTTTTGCTACAGTTGAGAAAGCAGCAGAGGTGGCTTTTAGTGGCAAGCAATGTGCAGACAATTTTAGTAGTGTCTAGTCTTTGTTTATTATGAAGATTTACATACAGGAGTCTGAGTTGCTATTTTTTGGTTCTGCCATATATTAGCTTGAACATTTTTTTTCTGTTTTCCATTTTGCTGCAATGAACTTCATTGCTTATTTCATGAGCAGCAATAACATTTTTGTGTTGAAAATTGAACTGGAAGACTGCAGTAGTACAAGGCTTGAGACGATGGAAAGAGTAGCCACTGTAAATTGTGAAATGCACATCTGGAAGAAACTCTCAAATATTTAGTATTTATAGCAAAAAATTAATATTTTTAGCAGAATATAATTCTTGATATGTGGCATTCTTTTTTTAGTATGGTATTGCCTTTGTCTCAGTGCCCTGACATCGTGTTGTGGGGCACTGTGATTGTGAAGGTATTATCTGTCACTGAGATGTGTGAGATCTTAACCTCTAGTGATCAGAAATTGTCTCATGGTGTTTTTCATATGAAAAGAGATCATACCAATTCCAGCTGGGCCTAATCTACTTACCCACATCATCCTGCTAATTGAATTGTGCATCTTCTTCATTGCTTTCTGCTATAAAATTTTTGCTAAATGCTGGGATTTTGTTGGTGACCAATACGAGCTCTGGAGGGTTGGTTGTAATTCAAGTAGAGCAGAATAGAAAGTAGTGCCTAATCATTCCATAGCCACAGGTGCTGTTGTAATTAGGGTGCTGCTATCCTGAACTACTAAAAGGAGCACCAAAAATATAGAGCAAGAAAGGAGAAAAACAGGTGGGTTTTGTTTCACATCAAACCTAGAAAAGTACTTTTTCTTATCGTTCTTATGTTCTGAAGTGTTGTAGGGTATAAAAGAAGTTTCAGCCCAGCATTCCAGAACTTCATTATTTCTGGAGAGAAGCTGAGCTCAACAGGGTGAGCAAAGACATTTAGGTAATAAAGCAGAAATATAACTTTTTGTTTGTTTGTTTGTTTGTTTGTTTAATGTTATCAGTGGGTGATATTGGCCTAAATATGGGGCGAGGGGAAGTTAGCTGTGTAAACTGATTTGGAAAGGGTTTTTTCAAAGTGGTGATACATTGTGGTATAATTAATGGTGATACAGAGGAGGAACCTACTCCTTTGAAAGTTTAGGGCTTTATACTTGCCAATTCTAAAAGAAAACAGCAAAACAACCCTTCTGAAAATCCATGTACCATTTCTACAACAGGATAACTTGTGGGTGACTCTGGAAAAGAACCATTTCATTTGTAGACTGGATCCCAAATTTGCTGGGTTTATACTTAAAGGGAAAAATGAGTTAATTGAAATATTTTCATGTCTTTTCTGGATTCCATTAGAATCCTGTGTTTCACAGCTATCCAGCTATGATCTTTGATTTGTTTTATTGTTTGGTCTACTGAGAGCATTCGATGTTTCTGCAAGAGACATAAAAATTTGATTTACATGTGAGTGTTTCTATGGCATTAACTTTTCCTTTTGAGTGAGCAGTCCATGAGTGTAGGAATTTTTAATGGAGTTGATCTGCAGAAGAAATAGGATGATTAGTACCAGCAGGCAAATGGTGCACAGGATTGTTATGTGCAGCATACCCACTCACTGTACTCTGTTTCTTGAGGATTGTGAATGTATTTTAATTCCCAATCTGTGGAACTGGATGGCTTTTAGATAGAGCTGGATTCTCCCCCAGCTGGTGCAGGGAAATATATGTTTCTCAAAGGATTTCAGAGGAGGATGGTGTTGGTTATGTCACTGTCCTGCCTTGGGGCCTGCAGTTTACCTGTTGAACACAAAAACTGGGAACAGCTGCAAGAGGGGTGTTATGTATTAATATATCCTTTCATTCACTTGTCTGTCTCCTGCTGTTTTCTTGATGATCAGTATTGAGTGTTGCCAGTGGGATGGTGGCAGTTGTTCTCCACTGCTGCTGCTTTTCCATAACAAAGTTTCTGCTGTCAGAAGCTCCAAGATTTTTGCTGGATATACTAGCTGGCTTCAATCCAGTGCATCCTGCTCTGGAAGGAGGAGTTTCTTTTCTACTCTCTCGGGCTACATAGCAGATGAGAGGACACCAAAAAATCTCACTCATATGGTCGTGCAGACCTGTGTTTTTATGTGTTTCTGTTCTTGAGTTGGTATGATTTGTTTCTCTTTAGAACTTTGTTGTCCAAGCAGTTTAAAATGGCATTTACTTGAATATGATCTAGAAACAGAACAAGCTGTGTGTGAGTTTGTCCCCAGTGTACACTTAGGGAGGTGTGACTGCAGTACACTGCAAGCTTGAAACCTGATGGTTGGACACAGAGAAAGGTGTACTTGTAGATGTACGCTGGAGTCAGCTACAGATCTCAGTGACGCTGTCCTACCATGAAGTCTAAGACTAAGGCTTTTTTAAAGTGTCTTGACCCCACCAGAGTGAATATTGAATGGGCAAGGTGGGTTTCACTGCTTGTTTCAGCTTTTCCATCTGTAAGCTAGCAGTTGGGATGCCTGTTTTCTTATCACTCTTGTCATGTGTTAAACATTCATAATGCACTAGTCTTAAAATGTGTTGAATAAAAAAGGTAACAGGCAGATTAAACTAAAACCTTATTTCTGTGCCATTGCTGTTTCATTTTTGGGCGATGGACTTCCTTCCTCTATATTTGGTATCTCAAAAATTGCAAGAAATTAATTCCTTTATAGTTGCATTTGATTTGCTATATTTTAAAATTATCGATATACAAATTTTAAACATCTTCAGTATACCTTTAGAAAAATTCAGTGCATGTCCTTTTGTTGTAATTGCAGCAATCACTGAAAAGGAGAGGAAGCAAAGACCTACCAAAATCAGAAAAAAAGTCACAGCAGACACCAACAGAGGTATGTTGCAGTAACTGTAGCCTTGATTCTTACATGGAGACTTCAGGGAACTATGGAAATGGGGTACATGGCTTAGATATTTGCACTTGGCTTGGTTTTTGCTTTGCCTTTTGTTTTCCTGTATGCTGTGAAATGGAAGAGCTCTTACCCCAGATCTGCAGTCAGACACCACTAGTCTCAAGGACCACCTGAACAAACTTGGTGCTGCAACAGAACCCACCAGCTTTCACCTACTTTGTATTTTAGGCAAAGTAAATGGCAGCAGCAGTGAAACAAGATTTATAGGCTCTATTTATGTTGACTTCAGGAGTTTTGAACTCTGTAAAGTCTGATAATGTTGCAAGCACAGAAAATGCAAGTTTTTTTACAAGCCTCCCTTTTCCCACTCCCAAGGTACTTCTGGGGACTGTGCAAATTTTAGTCACAAGTAAAATAGTATTTTCCCCTCTTTTTAATTTATTGATCAATGAAAAAAATATTGCAGGAAAATATCTTAGTATCTAAAGCCATGTAGCTGTGATTGCTAATCTTGTAAGTTAAGGCAATCCATTGGAGGTCTCCAGTTTGACTTCAAGTTTCTTCAAATACTGCTTTTTTTTTTTCCTAAGGATGACAATGAAGACCTGAAATGTCAGCTACAGTTTGTCAAAGAAGAAGCAGCCTTGATGAGGAAGAAAATGGCTAAAATTGATAAAGAGAAAGACAGATTTGAACATGAGCTGCAAAAATACAGATCATTTTATGGGGATTTGGACAGTCCCTTGCCAAAAGGTGAAGCAGGTGGGCCACCTACCACAAGAGAAGCTGAACTCAAGCTTCGATTGAGGCTTGTAGAGGAGGAAGCTAACATTCTTGGGAGGAAAATAGTGGAGCTAGAAGTAGAAAATAGAGGACTGAAAGCAGAGCTTGATGATTTAAGAGGAGACGATTTCTCAGGGACCACTAACCCACTCCTGGGAGAGCAGAATGAATCCCTGTCAGAATTACGACAGCATTTGCAGCTAGTAGAAGATGAAACAGAATTGCTGAGGAGAAATGTAGCTGATTTAGAAGAGCAAAACAAACGCATAACTGCTGAGCTGAACAAATACAAGTACAAGTCTGGGGCCCATGAGAGCTCTAGGCACCATGATAACGCCAAGACAGAAGCATTACAGGAGGAGCTAAAAGCTGCACGAATGCAGATCAACGAGCTGAGTGGCAAAGTCATGCAGCTCCAGTATGAGAACAGAGTCCTAATGTCCAACATGCAGCGCTACGACTTGGCCTCTCATCTTGGTATCCGTGGCAGCCCCAGAGACAGCGATGCGGAAAGCGACGCTGGAAAAAAGGAGAGCGATGATGATTCCCGCCCCCCCCACCGCAAAAGGGAGGGTCCCATTGGTGGGGAAAGCGACTCGGAAGAGGTGCGCAACATCCGGTGCCTGACACCCACCAGGTCTTTTTATCCAACGCCGTCTGGGTGGCAGAAAAGCTTCACTGACAGGCAGCAGATGAAGGACATTCGCTCGGAAGCGGAGCGGCTGGGCAAGACGATAGATCGCCTAATCTCCGACACGAGCACCATCATCACAGAGGCCAGAATCTATGTAGCTAATGGGGACCTCTTTGGGCTGATGGACGAGGAAGATGATGGCAGCAGAATACGTGAGCACGAGCTTCTGTACCGGATCAATGCGCAGATGAAGGCCTTCAGGAAAGAGCTCCAGGCTTTCATCGACAGGCTCGAAGTTCCAAAGTCTTCGGACGATCGAAGTGCAGATGAACCTTTGTCAGTGAGTCAGGTAGACTTTTACTTATTACGGCCTACAGGTAAAAAGGCTCTGCCAAGCAAATTAAACCTCCAATTGGATTTATGGCGCAAAAAGAAAATTCTTTATTCTAGGCAGTGGACAAAAATCACTGTTTCTTATATTACTTAAAATCCTCATTTGGCCATATGAAAACATATTCTACCGATAGAGTTGTTTGTGAACAGTGAATAAATCTGGTCTCCTGGAAATTAAAATTATGCTCTAGGAGGTAGAACATTTTACTCCTTTCTGGCTTTGCAATTGCATTTGACAGAGTTGGGCCTTCATTGCCACTAAAGGCAGTGCAAACAGTATTTTTGGTACATATGAACATAATTCATAAATGGACATGATTGTTTTCTTAGTAGATGTGTTCCTATTAAATGAATAAAAGAAAAATGTTATTAATTTTAAGCAAGAGGAAATATTAAATTTCAAAAATTGTAGAGAATATGGCAAACCACAGATTAAAAGAAACCATGCAAATCTACTTTATGGAGTCACAGAGCCACACAGTAATGTGAATATTGTAATTGCTGTAATAGATTGCATCTTGTTGAAGGCCTGGTAATCACTGCTTGCATGCAGCAGTAACAAGCATCTTTGTTGTGGTTTGTTTTTGTGCAGAATTGTTTCAGAGAGGTTTTGGGGAGCAAACTCCTTGCTGACTCAAGATCTTTTGCCATGAAAAATGAAAATTACCTACCCTTATCTTATCATGCAATCCTATAGTTGGCATATCTTGTTATTGCTAATGAAGTTATCCAATGTTTTGTAAGTTTCTTGCTGTGTTAATTTACTTTGTGCTGTCTTGCTAGTTTACAGTCGAAATAGTTGCCAGGTAAAGCTGAAAGCTATTCTTATTCCTATGCTGACTAATTAGTCTTTTGTTTCCTTGTATCAGAAAGTCACAGACGCAGTGAGTTTAAAGCTAATCAATTACTATACATGTATTGCATGAAATCAAACAGAGACGGCATTTAGCATGCTCACTTTCTGATCTACCAGTAGTTCTGAGCTTGTAGAGCTCCCATTAGCTTCAAGGTAGAACGCTGCATGGACTTACACAAACTTCAAACAAACTAATCAGTATTTTCTCTAAACAAATAACAACAGTTGAACATTTAACAATTGGACATTTCAGGGCTTGACCATGCAGAACTCCTTCTGAAGTAAATGGGAGATGGGCACTTGGTCCCTCCACAAGCATAGTCTGATTCACTATTTATTTTGTTGAAACTTTGAACTTGCTATTCCATTAATTGACTGTTCTCTTTGTCTTTGTATTTACTTTCCCAGATGTTCCAGCCTATCATTTTACTTATTCTCATCCTTGTATTATTTTCATCCCTTTCATACACAACAATATTTAAACTTGTCTTCCTTTTTACACTGTTTTTTGTACTGTAAGTCATTCATCATTTACTGTTCATTGTAGTGTTATTTTCAGTTTGTTTATTTTGTCCACCCTCCAAGATAAGAAGTGCAAGAGACATAGTTTCTGTAATAGCCACTGCCATAAAAACACTGAAGACTACTTGTTTGCCAAAACCAAAGCCAAACCAAAAAAACTGCAAAAAACCCACCAAAAAGTCACCCAGTTGAATAGGAAACCTGCTCATCACAGTGTTCCAGGTAAGCAAACAGAAAATGTAATTTTTCACTTTGTCTGGTTTTATAATTTTTGAACAAAAATTCTCTGAGGACTGGAACCAATTTAATATTCATTAATTTGCACCAAATCAGATACAAAACAGAAATATGCAGTGGGTGTGAGGACTCTGTTACTTTCCTCTTCCCACTCCTAGAAAAAGAACTTGTGTTCTAGCCACATACAAATAATAAAGCCACATTCTGTGTATTCTGCAGTTTTATTTCAGAGCTTGTATGTATATTTTGCATAATTTTGATGATAATGTTTTTCAGCACTGTATTATGTGAATTAGGCCCCACAGAGGGGATAAAATCAAAATGGTTGGTATATAGAGCACTATTTCTGGAACTGTGGCCAGGAGCTGGAGCTTCTGAGGATGAGATGCATGAGGAGAAGGTATCAGAGTAGCTGAGGAGTCTTCTGAGAGAAATAGGCTGGCTGCATTCTCTAGGAAAATGGCCATGGTACAGTCTGACTTGAACTGATGGGAGCAATGTGAGTCACCTTGGCTGGTTGAGTCTGTTGAGTTTGTCAGGTAACTTTTCCCAGTCTACAGCCACCACAGCTCTACAATCTCTCCCCAGATTTCAGCGTGAGTTCTGAATGGACAGGATAACTCCATAGTCACTGAATATTCCTATCTTGCCTGTGAGAGGCTGAAGTAAGAGTACAGGTGACTCCTTTCTTTCTTTCTTTCACACTTACATAGGCAGCTCCTACAAGCAGTAGATCTCCCACTATGAAAACATCATCTGAAATGCCTGATGGAGCTCACTTTTCTGTTTTATTCAACCCATGCTGAAACCACTGACTCTCACAAATATGAATTCTCCAAAGGTGAACAAGTATGTGTATTAATGACGCTGCTTTTTCTGCAGTTTCCATGTTGAATAATGTATTAGTAAAGAGTGGAAATAAATAAAGCAGCTGTTTTTCTAGCTAGTGGTAAGGATTCCCTTTGATTTATCATGTTAACTCTCTGTTCACTTAATTCATTCCCCAGTGAGAACAGTTCATCTCCATGCCTAGGTTGTGCTTTGCTACCGGAAAGAGCTGATTCATAATTTTGAGGGAAAATCCTCAGAGAGTGGCAAGAGATTGGGGAAATTTTTTTTATTATTATTATCAGAATGAAAAAAATAGTAAAAATACTCATTATTAAAAAATACAGTCTTTTTCTCTTTGTCTAGCTTTCCCTCAACATACCCTACAGGTGCAGTAACCTTGATCAGCTAAATCACTCAACTCCTTGATTTAATCCAAATATCCATCATTATCCATTTTATAGTTAGTGAGATGTCTAAAGGAAACTATAATCCTTGTATGTGAGATTAATAGATAGCTTTGACTGGTTTTCCAGTTAAGGATGAAGTCAGGTCCAAAGTAATTCTGAGGCATTTCTAAGATGATCAAATTTATGCAGTTACCTAATATTAAGTTCCACATATGAAAAACTATTGTGGCAAGAGATGATCAAGCCATAATTCACAGTGAATTTCTGTAACTGGAGAAGATCTTTTGTTTTTCAGCAGCTGCTGGAAATACTAGGGTTTTTTTTCCCCCATAGGTTTGCAATTTGGACATTAAAAATACAATAATTTAAGGCTTAAACTTGTCATACCAAATCTTAGCACAAGGCTGACTTTTTCAATTTCTTTCTGCTTTAGTATCTCCTGTGGAGGAAAACCCAGTCATTTGTGTTTTCTTAAATGTTACTGACTCAATTTCCATAAGAGAGAAAAAGTAATATTTAATCTAAGATCTGCAGTTCTGGCTAGTTTTTAACCCACACTTGCTTATACCTTTCTTGGTGTTGTATGTAAAAAAAATTAGTAGAGAAGGTTTGATTTACAGAGAGTGTATCAGTAACAGTAATACTCTAAAGTAGTAATACACTGAATTCATACATTGAATAATAAATCTTGGAAAGTAATTGGGAAAGATTTGTTTCTTTCTCAGAAATCAGAAAGGGTAAAAATGAATTACTGAGATGAGAGGTGGAAATAATCTCTGCACAGCACTGGCAATTACAACCCCATTGATTTCTCACAGTGTTTTTTCTTACATAAAAGCAGGAGCTTTCCATCAGGCCTCAACAAAGCAAAATCAAAGCTGAGACATTTAGAGAGCTATTGCACAGGCAGCAATCTGAAATTAAAGCACACCAAAGCATACAAAATTATTTTAGAAGCTCCCCACAGTCTTTAAATGTCTCATGAGCAAGGAGAATGGTGAGGAGCCTCACAGAGATATCTCAGTGAGAAATGAGATGTGTTTTTCTTGTCCTTTTACGTTCAGGTTGAAGGGAGTGATTTGAGCTGCTGAACTGTTTCACACCAGATAATGCACAATTTTAAAAGATGCTGAGAAAGCTAATAGATTGTATATGGACATTTATCCACAGCCAGAAGATAAGATCCAGCCAAAGAAATAAGTGTTCTATGTCTTGCTAAATAGAAATAACTTGATATTATGAAATACAGTAATTATATTTGCCAAGAAAAGAGGCAGATTCTCCCCACTTAGTAACTGGCTTGCTGGGCAGAGGCCATCTCACAGGTGAGTGAGCAAATGCAGCTGAATACATCAGCATCCTCTAGCAGGACTGCATTGGAGTCAGGTAGGGCAGAGACAGAACTCTGCTGAATCACTGATTCTGCCTGCTGCACAGCTCAGAGTTCTGAAGAGAAATAGTAAGAAGAATATAGATTTTGTTTGCATGTGGCAAGGAGCTGGATATGCCAGGTTACTTGTCAGTTGAAATCTCATTTAGCAGATTCACAGTTCCTATTTTGGAATATTCTGGTGAAATGTTAATGTTCTGGGGGAAAAACAGTCATTGAATTTGAACCATGAGATCGCCTTAATTTAGTACTTCCCTGAAAAATTAAATTTCTGTTTCCTATGTTCCCAGGGAATTTAGTCTGTGTTCTTTCAAAAGGAAAAGGTCTGGCTTCTGTAGATCTAATTATGATATTTTTGCACTTGTGGAAATTGGCACTATCTCCACTGAATTTTAATGTAATTTAGGGAATAGGTGTATTTTTTCCTTTAATGCTACCAGAAAAATTCAATTAAATTTGTTTCCTGTTTGGAGCTGGCTCTGAATACCCTGACAAAATCCCTTTACAGATATTCTCTTTTACTACTGAAAAATTCCCATTATGTTAGGATGACCATTTTCTCCAGGCTTAGAGATATTTCTTTCAACCAAAAATATCCATGCCTGAAGCTCCAGTTGAGAGATAGAATAAGTGTCTGCTGACACATGTCACCAGTGCTTCAGAATCAAAACTAGAAGAGAGCAGGTGCTATAGTGCAGAAATATGCCTGGCAGTTGGAAAATAGAAAATTGCCAAAACCAAAAAATTGGCTGTCTAGATATGTGTTATAAAAAGAGATGAACTGCACATGAACTTCAGGAGTTGTTTACGAAAACAAGCAGAGCTTCAGGGTACTACATGCCCTTCTCCTTAATCACCCCAGAATCTGATAGGTGAGTAGGAGCCTTCTAAAGGCATCAGTATCAGGAATGTAGTTCCCATTGGCTTACATTTCTGTCTCTGATTTAATGCCAGGGGAAGTGATACTCAAATCCAACTTTTGCCATTACACATGCAGTTGCCTATGGGGAAAATTACGGTGGCTCTATTTAAAGTAAACATCTAAAGTATCTGCCACCGATTTCCAATGTAACCTTGGAGCAGCGACATGACATAACACTTTGTTGGCTCTGTTTCTCCACTGAGTTATAACCTATTGGAGAAGCACACAATAGTAAGAGGAGACAGAGTTTGTATTCCCTTCTGCTCATTTCCAATTGCATATATCCACTCCTGAGGTGTATATACCAGGATTATCAAGATGTACATCATTCAGGAATCTAATGGTGAGGTTGGGTTGATTGCAGTGGCTGCATTGCTCTTCTTCCTTCTTGTCACTAGCTTTTGTGGCCATAGCAGAATTGGTGTGCCATAACCAAGCTGGTGCAGCACAGCCAAAGATGCACTGAAGTGGTCTTGAGTACATTTTGTTAGCCACTGCCCTGAGTATATGATCAGATTACAGCCCATGGTGAAACTCATGCTGCTTTGTCTCCAGTCTTGCATGATGAAGAGAAATTTAGCAGAGGTTTTGTTTAAAATGCCCTTACACCTTTTTTGTTGAGGTGCCAACTTTTGACACAAGCAGTGCTGGTACCAGATATGGACAAAAAATACTTTTCCTGTGGAAGCAGTATGTTGGATGTAATAAGCTTACAGTAGTCTTCCTGCTTATTTTATCTGTGCCAGATACCAAAAAGCCACATTTGCTGCTTTGTCTGCTGATGCTGGAGGAGGGACAGTAGGGACAGTCTCTGTTGACTAATTTCTTATCCTCAAAAGCAGAATTCTCTACTGCTATACTTAAGGGTATATAGAACAATGATCCCATGTTTTTACAACTGACTTCACGTTTTCTTTGTCTCACCTTTTCCATATTAGGATGAATTTACCATGTCCCTTTGATCTATGAGGTGGGTCCAGTGCTTGTCTCCTAATGAGCCCCTGAGTCTCACATATTTCTAATTCCTCACACTGACAGAAATGTAGGCTTTTGCCCAACTGAGAACTCAAGCCTGGGATTTAGCCCATTGTTTTATTTATTTTTACTGTTTTCACCTCAAAGAGTCCACATAACAAGATGAGAGGCATGGAGTTAGCAATATTAAAGACACAAGAATAATAGCCTATGTTGATAGATAAGAGTAAAAAAATATGTCTTAAGAGTCTGCTGTCATGTGCAGTAGTACAGCTGTGCTGGCTTCAGGGAGGAGGCAGTGCTGTGATGCCTGGCCTCCAGCTGTGGGCTCAGTTCTGCTCCCAAGCACTCCAGCTTCACTCCCAGCCATGTCAGCTGGCACTTCAGACCTAACCTCACAAAAGAAAGTCATACTGTTTCTTTAGATTTAAATCCTCAGAGTTTAAAGTCTGGGGATTTTCTTCAGGAACGTTCAGTTGTGTACTTGGGGCATATTTGTTCAATTTTTAGACCATCTTTACCATTTTCACAAATAGCCCAAGTCCCATTATTTAAGTTACATGGAAGCAGAACAAGCACCCAATTAATGTATTTGCTGAGACTTACAGCTAGACCATATAAGGAGAAAAAATGTGTTTTTCCTGAAGCCTGGTTTTGTATTTACTATAAAATGCACCCAGAGTTAAAAATCTTTATACTGGATTTTATCACGGATTTTACCAGATTAAAGCTTACTGTTATAATGAGGACAGTGCTGACTAAGCAAAGGATGTGTGAATCCTCATATCTTGCCCTTTTTCTCACTGATCCTCTTGTCATCAGCTGCACTGCCCCACAAAAATATGTTCCTGCTTAGGGCATTCCAAGACATCTGTCTGACAGCAGGATTTGTCCTGCCAGCTTTAAGCTGCCTGAATAAAGTATTTTGTGGCCCTTTTCCAGGTGCACATGGGGCAAAATGTTCCCTGAAAGGTGAATTTGCTGCCTGCCTCAGTTGCTGTCTACAGTCACACCCAAGCACAAGTACCCAGCAGGGCAGTGCCTGTGAAGTTTCCCCCTGGGGGTCTCTCTCGGGGTGCCAAAAAATGAGAGCAGTTTAACCCAGGGTGCAGGGGGAGAGTTGCCGTGGTGCTCAGAGACCTGGGGAGTGAGCTCAGCTCCTCCTGCCTGCAGCTCAGCAGGGGGAGCAGCTGAATTTTGCTGCTCTGGCTTCAGGGTCTCCTGTGGACTTTTGCTTGCTGGATTGCTTCTGTCACACCCCCTTCCCTCATCCCATGCCAACACTTGCTATGGACACTCCCAGGGATTTATATCCAGCCCAAGGTGGTTTTGGACCTTCTTTACCAGCCTTGTGCCAGAGATGAGTTTCCCTGTTCTTCATCCAATTTCAAGTGCTTTGCTTTGCTGAGATACAAAGTGAATTAACAGACTGTAGAATCTGGTCCAGAAACATTATAAAGTATCAGGAATATTTGGTTATATCCCAAAGAAACCGTTACTGCCATTTCCAGAATGCAAGACAGGAGGATTACACAGTGCCCAATAATTCTGCATTTCATAAGTGAGAGCATATTTAGAATACAGAAAAGGATTTTAGGGAGGAGTGCTTTTACCTCTTTAGGATAGCTGTTAACCAACAAAACCACTGCTTTAAACAAAACTCCTTTTACAAAGCAGTTAAGGAGGATCAAGTTTCAAAGCTCAAAATGATCACACAAAAAATATAACCCTGAAAACTGGGTCTGGAAGACAGCAAAAAAATCTCCCTTTATAGCATGGACAACAATTAAAGAAACCTTAAATTACCTATTGTCATAGCTTTGATATTAACACTAGCTGCTTTGGCAAACTTAAAAGACTAGACTGCACTATAAAACCTAAAAATCTCCTGGACTTGGAGTTGTTTACACAAAATATGAGGAGATATAAAGTTACAAAGCTGGGGGTTGGAAGAGATTGCTTTAAAACCATCCTCCGTGCACTGACGTCACGTGGAAGCCAGCTGCGGGGATGATGCTCAACGGAACTGTTTTCCAGTTTGCAAAAGTTGAGGACTTATTCAAAGAGAGTTGCAAATGCTGCCCCAGTTGAAAGGTTGTGTCTTGCTTAGCTTTCTTACTTCTTTTAAAGATCAAGATTCACAGAACAGGATCCCTGCTAGCTGTGCAATTCATTGCTTTCTCTGCTGCCTGGAAATGGACTGAAAAACTCCTAAAGGATTTCTTATTCCATGAAAGGTATGGTTGCAGCTTATTTTAAATCAGTGTTTTTAAACAGTTAAGATTAAAAAAGAAGGCAAATTTCTGATGTGGCAAACAGTTATTTAAACATCCCTTTTAATGTTATTTATATGTAATGTGAAGTTCATCTATATTACACATGGTCTTTATTCTTAAAATTCAGTCACTTTTTTCAGTGCAGACAGAGGTACAGTAACAGAATAGGCATGACAGATAGCATTGTGTGTACTTGAATCTTTTCTTTCTTTCTTTTTCTTTTTTCTTTATTTTTCACTTGCTTCTTTTTTCTTTCTCTTTCTTTCACTTTCTCATTTCTCCCTCTTTTCTTTCCCTTCTCTCACTCAACTGCACTTTCTTTTAATGTATAAAGTGCATGTTATTATGACGCATGGCAGACATTTATAATTGAAAAAATACGTATGTTTACAATTTTCTTAGTCATCCAAAATGCAGCACTTATTTGGAAATATAATTTGATTGCATTTTTTTTTCTGTAAAAACAGGGGAAGATTTGTGTATCTGAATGATTATGCACATCCAATCTGATTAAACTCTGTTGAAAAATAACATCTCAGCTGATGTCAAGCAGATTATTTTCAGAAGCTGCTAGAGGTTGTTTGCAAGCTATCTTGCATTTCTAATATCTGGCTGGAAAGGGTAAGATATGGGGAGAGCATGACTACCATCAAATAGTTGCTTAAAACATTTTTGCTTGAGAGGAGGAAGGGCTAAAGGAAGAGTTAAGGGAAAATGCAGCTGATGCAGACAAAATTGATTATTTGCTTAATTTGATTGCTGTAATAAGCTTCTGACCTTGTCTAGGACATGCAGAAATCGCCAATACTGCAAGAGCACAGATATTGTTCTGATCCACAGAGCAAATGATAATGTGGCATTTTACATGCCTTGGGTTGCTTTAGCCATGTGAAATACCCATGGGGAAATCTCAATGCACTACACACACACAAGGTGTATTACCAGGACTGCATATTGTACTCCACCAAAATAACCCCCCAAGAAAACCCCAAAGGAAACACCAAGAAAAAAAAGAAAGTGGGGGAAAAGAGAAGTAGAAATATGAGTCTGTGAGGAACTGATCCACTGTACAATAGCAGCAAAGCTGTATAGTAATCCAGCTGCTAACATCAATAAACATGAATTTTCTCCTCAGAATTTCTGTCAAGAGGAAATCAAAGAAGACTAAGAAACAATATAAGCCTTTTGTGGATCTTAGAGCTACAAGTGACCATCTGTAACTTCTGTAACTATCCTCTTTCAAGACTTGATTTCCTTCTGTCTGTCTTCCGTCTTTTTTTATAATCAGAGTTCTGTATGAAACAATTTGAAAATTGTTGAGATGAATGCTGACATGGCAATAGTAGTTTCCAGCACTAAGGAAACACCAGAGGCCTTTTCAATGCTATATTCATGCTTGAAAGGAGTACATACTATATATATTCTTATGTGTGTAAAAACAAATATGCTATACAGTACTGACCTTTCTAGTAGTATGTGGCTGACTAAAGCATGGTCATTATTACTTACAGTGCACTAGCAAAATCACCATTTGTGCAAGTTGTTGACAGATTATGTCTGCCTGTCTTGTTCATAACTGTACAGCATTTACACATGGGGGGGTTTTATTTTTTTTTTTTTTCTGACATGTATTTGTATAAGGATTATAGTGGAGCAGAGAGTTGACTTTTGTTTATTTCTCAAAGGTGTCCTGAAAGGTTATAAAGACATAAATGCAGCCAAAAGAAAAAAATCAAATGACAGTGCTAAAACTTGCAACCTTTGAATTAGCAAAGTGAGAAAGTACTGCAATATCCTTAAAGTTCATTAGCGATAGATGTTTAGATTGCAATAGCTCTTAAGCGTAATAGAATTTTTTTGTAAGTTGTTTTTGGTCAACACTTACTGGAGTCTGGCACAAAGCTGAAACACTGGCCTGGAGAGGTGCAGTCTCTGTAGCCTGGCTGCATTCCCTAAGAGGCCATGAGCAAACCAGTACTTGGCTTCTGTTTTGATGAGAATTCTGTGCTGTCTTTCAGCAGCTTCTAGTTTCAAGGAGTTTTATGGTTTTATGAAGTTGCTCTGTATGTTTTTAGGCAGGGGAAAGAAGATGGGTTTGACATCTGTTTATAGGTAGTTGAGGGACAGATTGTCATTTCAGAGCTCCAAGGCAGGAGCTTGGGGTAAACTGTTCTGCAAGCCCTGAATTAGGGCTGGGCCCATGATGGATTAGGAGATCCTGTGGGAGGAATTCCTATGACCCAAAGATGTAAGTAACCTGTTGGGTTTCATCTGAGCTCTTCTGCTTACTTGTACATGAAAGAAGCTGACTCCAAGTTTGGCATCATCTTCCCAGTCAGCTGAAATAAAGCAGACACTGGTAAATGGTGATTACTTGGTAGCCACAGCAAAATCAACAAGACTTGCCAGTAACATATGGGTGGGGAAGAACTTTGCTCAGGAATGAATTTTTACTATATTCATTTTGCTATATTAATTTTACTGCCCACATTTTCTATGAAAATGTGGGCAGTAGAATCAGCAATTCCTGTGAGCTGACAATCACTGATCCTCAGTCAGGGAAATGAACAAATTGCAGAAATGTGAATTGGGATTATTCCTAGTTAACTCTCTGATAATTCAATTGCCTACCTATTTGATTTCTAGCAGGAGAAGAAAGCAATGCAGAGGTATTTTATTACTAGAACTAAATTCCATGGACACCTAGCTAACACAACAATTGGCTTTGAGAGCTGAAGTTAACAAACTCAAGTACCAATGCCTTTGTACCAGGCATTATATCACAGGAGCCATCATAACTGAATGAATTAGATTGGAGTTAGTGCTATTGGAGAATATTTTCAAGTTTTCCCTATGCTGGTCCTGAAACTAACCTTTATAGATTTAGATTTGTAAATCCAAAAATCTTGAACCCTTTTTGGTGACCTTCTGTCCCTTCTATATAAATGTTTTCTACCGTATAATTGTTTGTACCTGTTATTAGCTTTCCTGTCCTGTCTTTCTTCATGAATTCCAAAGCATTCATGTAGCCATGAGAATTCCCTACACATATCAAGTTTGCAGTCTTCAATTGCCAAAAGAATACCAGTCCCTGTCGTGCTCCTTGCATGCATGCAAGGAGTGCATGGGCAAACATGATACTTTTACATTGGCAGTTGTCTTTCGAACAAATATAAAAATAGCTTTCACCCTCAAGGGCAGATGTTGCAGGATCCCAAGGTCCTGAAGTGCCATTCAATATTATACAGATTCAAATTCACTGGAAACACATTTATAGTGAAGAGTAACGCAAAGATGCAAAGTGATCATGGTACAGATGGCAGATGTTAATGAATTCTGTGATGCTGAATGTGTTCCACCTCCCCTTTCCTGACTGGGCATCTCTGCCTTTAGGTTTATGTCCTATAATGCTTAGTTCGTCCATATTTGAGTCACACTCCAGACAAATATCAAGCAATTGTATAATACTAACTCCAGCAAGCTCATTTCAGTTTTTAATTTTGGGAATTTTCTTGGTTGTCTTTGTCCCCTGAAAGCTAGAATAAAACATAAGTAAGACTTATTCTCATAAACTTCCAGGAAACATTCAGGGAAGAAAGAAAAACAGCAGAGCTGTCTTTGCTGTGCTGTTGCACAGACTTTAGCCATGGACCTGCGTGAACAACTGGAGAATACCGAGAGGAACTGGAATAAAGAAAAAATGGAATTGCTGGAGAGATTTGACAATGAAAGGAAAGAGTGGGAATGTCAATGGAAGGTCATGCAGAAGAAAATAGAAGAGGTACTTTTAAACAAAAATCTGACCTCTAGCATTTTCACTTGGGGTGAAGTGACATGGAATCACTTTGATTTTTTTTTTCTGTATTTTATCGTATTTCTTGTGTGTCACTGGAAGTTTCTAACAGCTGGTAGGATTAAAATCCTGGGATTAAGCAGTATTTGCAAATGCTCATTTAATAGTCGTGAATACAGGGTAGGAGGTGAAATGTGGCTTTGTGAGCTGTAAGATTATTGGCTGTACATACTACTGACAATTCAACTGGGCATGAGCATGAGCTATATTATACATGCTTTTTTCAAGTAAACAGTATGTGGTTTAGGAAAATGCATATTTAGTAACAAAAAATTTAGGTATCAAAATTATCCAGCGAAAAGGTTTTAGATGGCACAGACCTGCTGGGGCAAATGGTAATATTAAATCTTTATTTTTATATATATATGAAATACTGCATGATACAGAATTATTCTGGCTAGAACCTGTTCCTTTTATGGATGACTCTTGGGAGAGAAAACAGGTACAGTAAATAGCATGAAAGTTCTGAAACCACTGGTGTTTACACATACTAGCAAACAGTCCCTGCTATTTGCAATGCATCTCCTCCTTCCAGAAATAGTCACAGCAATTATTTATTATTCTTTTATCCCCAAATTGTCTCTGCAGCCAAACCCTCTGACACTCTCTAATGCATTAACTGAGTCTGCTTGGCAGCCTATAGAGGCAAGTATTTTCATTAGTGAGCTTTCCACATTTTTCATCTAATATACACATGGAGTAGTTTTGCTTGCTCTCTGCCAGCACTGTCCTGTGGCTGAGCAACACAGGAATGCATGGCAGAGATTGCTCACATGAAACTGAGAAGGAAATGGCCAGAGCCAAAGGAATTGCAGCCATACACTGCCCATTAAACCAGCCTGCTGCAGAACTCCATAATGTCAGCTCTCTTATATTTTACCCACAATTCTTGCTGACTTTGGTAGGATGGTCTTTGCCACGTTGTGTCTTTTGTGTTAGAACTTTTCTGTGCAGTCTTCCCTAATTTCACTGCCAAGCTGAGAATGCTTCAAAAGTTAGTAATGTGATCTGTATATGTAGTTGAATTTCATTTTCTTAGTTGTAAGAGCTGATTTGGAATGACAGTAATGAGAAAGAACTCTGGCTATTAGTAGACCTGACAATGTCAGCAAGGACTGTTTTCATCATATTCTTTATTAGCAGAGAGATTAGGAAAGCGTGACAGAGACAGAAAAAGCAATAAAGAATGGAATGGGGCAGAGGGGAAGAGAATGAAGCAATTTTCTGGCTACTGCAGGGCCAAACAAAACTACAGATTATACCCCAAGGTTATATTCTGTGACTATAGCTGCTGCTGATTTCAGATCCCTGACATTTCTTCTTCACAAGCCACATGTCTGGAGAAAGGGAGAGATAGATACATTTTAAATGCCATTATCTGTAGAAGGATTTCCTCAATAAAACTTGTGCTCACTTATCAGCTTGTATTTTAATTTGGCAGTTTTCTCTAGCCCACCAAACCTAACTTAATTCCCGCAGGAAGATTTGTGGGGTTTAGGAGATGGTATTATGGAGTAGTATTCTTCCTTCTTACTGCTATGCTGAATCCATATGAGGCTCTTATTCCTTGGAAGTGGCAAAGTTCAGCCCTCAGTTTCCATGAGCAGCTGGGCTTTGGGAGTGAAATCTGGAAACCAGGATGAGTGTTAAGTCTCTGAATGTGAGACTGCTTCTAATCCCCAGCACTACCCATGAAATGGCCACATGTTCTGCATGTTGTTATTCTTTTCCACTGTCCTTCCAAAAGCTGTTGTGATGGCCTTGTGCACTGTGAGAGGGCAGGCAGATGGCTGTTCAGAGGTGCCTGTGTGCTTTCTTCATGAGAGCAAGTTAAGAATGAATGTTTATAAAAAGCTGTGGGATTCTTGGCACTGGAAATTATACTGTAAGCAGAAGAGATTTTTATGATGTTGTCATTTTTTCTAATTTATAATTTACCACGGTTCCTAGTTTGAATGTGCTGTGTGACCAGAATTAACACCTTTTCATTTACTAATGAAACCACTGGATCTCAGCAGATACCATGAAAGAAGAGGGTGACAGCACATTGCCAAATAATACCATTCTGCAGTACTGATTTATCACTCTAGTCATAGGGAACAATTCCACTTGTCTGAGAACTGAAAGAGTCTGCTCTAGTGCAGATGGCACTGTATTTGATGAGAATTCACTTCCTCTCCTTCAAATAATATGCTTTAATAGGCTCTAACATAGCCAGAACACTCTCTCTCTGTCACATTCCCCCACATTCCCTATCCATCAGATCACAGTTGTGTCCACCAGATAGTGTGCTGATATTACTTGGAAAACAACCAGGCAGCTTTCAGCTCAAGGCAGGGCCAGTGACATCTCGTGACATCTCTTCCAGTCCCAGCCATGGGTCAAAGCCATACATTAAAATTATGGCAGAGAGTTTGAGAATGGTAACAGGCTTATCCTGTGGCAATCATGGTGTTTGAATTATCACACTAGGTGACTCAGCACTTTCCTACTAACACATGTAGAGTCTTTCTAATCAGTGCTACTGAGTGAAGCATCATTCAAAAGAGAAGATAGATATGGGGGCTTTGCCATAAAGTTTATTACAATACCACGATTTAATAGAAGGTTCTATTGTCTTTTCAGCTTTACCAGGAGGTAAAACTTAGAAGGGAGAGCAATATGACCATCCATGATAGCAAGGCCATTCAGAGCAAGATGCTGCAGCTGTCCATGCATTCCCCTACTTCGCAACAGAGTGACACAGTGGAGCTGAACCATCAACACAGCGTGGCAAACGACAGAATGGAGAAAGTGAGTCTGCTCGGTACAACAGGACACGAATGGAAGGAACCCAGAGACAAGAGCAGAAGCAGTACTCTGTTAATGGACAGCCTGGCCTTTGAGAACCACGAGGAACCTGGAGACAGCCTCACCCTTAAAAGTTCTGAGCAAAATACCAAGAATTATTTTGGTGATCTCAATGTAGTAAGTAGAGTATGTGCATGTTTCAGTTACAAGGGGGAGGGAAACACTGAGGACTTCAGCCTGCCAGGTTAAGCTAAAGAACTGATCTCCCTCATTTTAGCTTTCCACAAGTCACTGTTTCTACTTGCTCCTAGGTTTACTATCAGTGAGTGTCTTATCACTGTTTAAATGTGTAAACAGCATGCTCTTTACCTGTTCATAAGGTGGGAGTATTTTTGTATCTTTTCTCGTACCACTTCCCTTTGCTGTGAATCTTAAATGCAAATGAACACAAGTTTCAAATTAATTCTGGAGATACCATTTTAAATGTATATATTAAAGGACTATTTTTATATTTATAAAGGCTCTTAAAGAACTTGCCAGAGTCAGTGAAGAATTATGCAGCTATCAAGAGGAAATTCGAAAGAAGTCCAATCACAGAAGGTAAAAACATGTTTGGAGTTCTTATATTAGAGGAAGGAAATGAATAACGCTCCTTATGCTTTTCACTTTGAAGGCATGTTTGCTGTTGGATTTATTAGTAGTTGGGCAGTTCCTATTCTCCTAGTGTTTCAGTTCTCAGCATAAAAAATTCATATGAAATATGCTGAAATATGATACAAAGGCACGTTTTACTAGAAAAATGGATTTTATATACAGAACCTACAAATTCAGATTAGTATTTATATGAGATGAAATTGTGTTTGTTTCTAATGGCTGTACAGAGGATTGGGAAAGTGAACAAATATTTCTGTCTGCTTTGGTCCCATTTCCATGTAGTTGTATGCAACACTGTATGGGTTTATCAGGCTGGGAGTTTCTTCTTAAAGCCCAAATCTAGCCTTAAGCATGGGGGATGTTTCAGGAACTGATGATCCAAGAGTAGAAAGAAAGTAAGAGAGAGGATAGAACTACCTTACATTTCTACTAGTGGAAAGATGGCAAGACAGATTCTGAAAAGTATGGCAAGTGAACATTGCATCATTTGTTAAAAATTCAGTGTTCATTGTCTTCTCTAGCAAGCTAAACACCAGACTGCCTCTTGAGTTGTGCAGAAATTCTCAGGAAAAACTGAACCTTCTCAGATGCTCCCAAAAATCAGAGGGATTTCTCACACTTCATCATACAATCAATTAGAAGTCTGTCACTAATTCATTATTTTAGCTGGGTTACTGTTTGTATGTTTAGAGCAAATAGATTCCTAGCTGATGCATAGCTTCTAAAGGTGCTTTTTTATCAGATATCAAAAGACAGATCTCACGTGTAAGGTTATGAAACCTAAACAAGGGATATACTGTGTCCTACAGCTTTCTTCATTCAGTTCATAGTCAGGTAAACTCCTATGAATCATTAGAACAAGATCCTACTGTACTTACTATAGCATAGATAAGAAAACAGTCATCTAAAAACTCAGAAGAAGAATTTTAGTGGCACAGGAAAGGAATACAAATTCCGTTTGTTGATCTTTCCTCAAATTTTTTGCATGTGTTTTGATTATGCTGGGTGTATCAGCTGCAGCAAATATTTTTAAGTAGCCAGTGTTAAAATACCTGCTCCTGGGGAGAATTAATCCACGCCGAGGTCCTCTGGAATGTTCCTTATTGCTCATTCTTAAAACACCTCCTCTGTTATTTCCAGAATGAAGTCACTTCCTTTCCTGGGGGAATTTCAGGAAACCCAAAACACAGTTATTCTGCCTGAGATGAACCATGTGTCCAGCAATGAATCACAGACTTCTGTTGCTTTTGAAACAGAGGAACATAATAATAGGAAGAATCTGATGAACTCCACCAAGGCTTTGAAGGACATTTCTTATGGTAGTCTTACTGGTGACATAGGAACAGATTTCCAACCTTGGCAAAAGAAAGAAGCTCCACCAGTTCCTCCACGGAGCACTTCTCGGCACCTAACAAACTCACTTTCTGCAGTTGTACAGCTGTCAGAAGCACCCGTAAGAGATCCAGGCGTCAAAAGCAATTGCAAAGCTCAGGATCGTTGGAATGGGGGAAAACTGAGGAATCCTTCACCTGCAAACAAAAATAAATCTGCAGTAGTCTGTGCAAATGAAGGGCCGACTGTGAAAGTCCCTGTGGTGGTAACTGCTGCAATACCTGCAACCAAAAATGAGTGCAATGTTCCAACGAGTTTCTGCCACAACACATGGGCATATGATATGGGCAAGCTTGGAAAAGACAATAAAAATGAGCCTTTCCCACTGTCAGCCCAAAAGAGTTGTTCAGATGGAAATATGGCCCAAAGCAACAAGATGCATCAGAAACAAAACACCAAGTCTCACAGCAGCCCTTTTCACAGTAATGACTTTTATGCCCCTGCTGCCTTGCACAATGAACTTTTGGAAGCCACCAGGTATACTTCGGTACAGAGCCAAAGAAATGAAATGCTGGCAGCAAAGATTGATGAGTTTAATCGGACTGTATTTCACACAGATAAACATAACAATGCTCTGCAGGAAAATCAGGTGCCTCAAACAACATCAGAAGATCACAAACCCTGTGGTCCACTGTGTGACTCTGCTACCAGCAGGGCAGAAACTGTAAATATGTCCTGTGTTTCAAATCCCAAGCTCTCTGCAGCAAAGGAGCAAGAAACTAACAACCCCAGCAAAGCTGTCAGGGCAGCAGGGCAACAAAAAAACATGAATGGACTTCCAAATACTTGTGGTTATAGGCACATGCTTCATGAGCATGACTGGAGACCGAGTAATTTGTCCGGTCGCCCGCGTTCAGCTGACTCAAGGTCGAACTATGGTGTTGTTGAAAAGCTTTTGAAAACCTATGAAAAATCGACAGCGACTTCTCCGTGTAATGCAAAATGCTGCAAAGATAAGTGGACACAGGCAAATTCTGAATTCACCAATGGGGGCTGTGAGACACTGAGTCAGTATGTAGAAATGCTCCAGACTGAGCAAGACAAGCAAGACGTTCCAAGGAATTCAGCCAGGCATATTGGGCAGCAACTCAAGCAAGGAAAAGAGAGACAGAAGTTACCAGAGGTAAGGTTCATAAGAATGACGAAAACAAAACAATTCCATTTCATAACAAGCCTCGGACTGTAAAATGGGGCAGACTAACATTATATTGTAAATAATGATGTAAAAATAGCTACTTTAGGCCAGGATCTGGATGAATCAGGAGCATTTCCTCTGCAGATTATAGAGTTGTGGGAGGGCAGGAGCATGTAAGAATGAGCAGTGAGGACATGTGCCAGATTCTTATCCCTGCTGGTGTTCTGTGAAGCTAGTTTTTTACTGCAGTGCAGTTATGCTAAGATTGAAATAGTGAGAACTTCAACCAGGTTTTAACACACTCTCTCCTTCCTTTAGCTGATGTGTTATGTCATAAGACTTCCCATAGAGCTTAAGCAGACTTGGCCATGCCCCAAACTCTTGAGGTCGTAGATAACATTCTTCAGTATCCAGGGTGCTGCTTGGTTCAGGATTTCCTCGGAACTGCCTATGACAAGGGGTATTGTGACTCCATAAAGATTCCAGTAATAAATTAACCTTCTCTTACTCATGTCTCTTTTCCAGCTTCTCCTATATATTCAAGCATAGGCTTACAGAAACAGAAGAGCATGGCATGACTAATTAATTGATATTTGGCTGAAGTTTATTTTCAGAAGTTTTGAAATACTTCCTTTGCCAATATTCTTTCTTAATGAAAAGACAAATAGATGGTTCGGAAAATACTCTGTAAGTTGCAGGTTCTGTAAAAGTCCACAAAAAACGCAAAGAGATATGCCTCTTGGAATCTCAAGAAAGATAAGGCAGGTGTGTTTTGAGCTGAGAAACCTAAATGGGTTCAGGCTGGCAGCTGGTATGCCTTAAACTGTCACAAATTCACAGACTTCAGTGCAGCTATATGGATTTAAGCAGCTGAGAATCTGGCCATGCAGATTTTCTTCTGCATGTCTTTCTGACAGCCTTGCTGTGATGCAATGTCTTGCTTAACAGGCACATCTTTGCTCCAGCACAGAAAGAAAAAAGCCATGAAGCTTCTAATTTCTTTTTCATCCAATAAACTTTTGACAGGCAAACAAATTTTCTTCAATTAATATGGAGGAAAGGAATAATGACTTTTTCCACAGGGTCACATTTCATATGGTCATTATTGAATACTGCCTGACCAGGAGTTGCCATTTTAGGTCCAGCAAAATTAAAGATGATGTAAAGAACTACCTGTGGCTTGAGGCATTGGGTTTATTTTCATTATTTCCAATTTACATCAATGTAGCTATGATAAAAATCTGTTGAGTTTCCTCTACATCTATGGCTCTGCTGGTAGACGTGACATTGTATTAACACATAACCATTCTGAATTAGTTACCAAGTTAAACAGCTTCACACTGAACGAATGGAAACAGAGTTTCCTGAAATAGGATCTATCAAAAAATACCTGAGAAGTAAGTAGATCCTACTCCAGTAATATCAGATGGTATTCTGAGTTCTACACTTGGAATATTTTACGGCATTCATTGGCAAAAATCTTCCAGAAACTAAAAGATAAGAGAAAATGTCGATTTTGTCTTGCACTATCATTTTATACGTTTCCTTGTGTCTGACACTTGTCTTCATATATTTTAAACCACAACTGATGTGAGAATCCCAGTACATAGAAATAGCAGTTCTTTTGCATTCTGTGCATTGCTGCGCTCCTTTTAATAGCTTCCAACCACCTGTTCTGAGGTCACCGCAAATGTCTTCCTGCATTCCCACTGCATTCCACAAAAGCCGTAACTTGTTAAAGCAAGGACTTGCCTTTGTGTTCTAGATATGTGTGCCAGCTAGATGTCCAAGTGAGAAGGGCTTCTCCCGTCCTGCTCGGCCAGCAAATCGACGCCTACCTTCCAGATGGGCATCCAGATCGCCATCAGCACCGCCCGCTGTGAGAAGAACGGTGTACAACTCTGTCTCCTTTCGGTCAGAGACCTCGGTAGTCTAAACCCAGAGCTGGGTTGGATGGTGTTGTGAAAGCTCTATGCCTCACTGTAACTGTGTTTGGTATGTGTCGTAGCAACAAGCTCCACACATGTTGTGTTTTGTCCAAGAGTGACCCCCACCACATGCTGGACAAAGCGTTCTGAATCTTAGGTCATCATCACCATGGTCTTCAGTGTTTTTATTGAGATAAAATAGCGATATCCCTGGTTTTCTCTGGGTCTTTTTTTTAAATTATTTTTTAATAGTTCACAAGGAATTTCTTTTGAACGACATCTTTCTTAATTTGCCAGTCAATTTTGAGTTGAAACAATGTATAGTGCTGTATATTCTGACTCTTCTGCAAACAGCAGAACGTAAAGCCGTATGCATGACCATGTGTTTGTAGGTGCATGTGTTGGACTAGGAAGTATACAGGCCTGTATTTAGAAGAGACAAACTGTGCTAGTGTTGACATTGAAATTACAACCTATATGCCTACATATATATATATATACTCCGTGTTTATTTTGAAAAGTTTGAAATATACAGTCCTGATGACATTTATATTTTGTATATCTTTTACATAGGTTCACAGGTGTAGTATTTAATGTAAAAAAACTAAATATGCATTTTTTTGTGACTGATCCTAGTGATAATGCCTTGCACAATATATATCTGAAGCAGACTAGCTTGACTGATTTGTCAGTCATGCTTCATGGCATTCTTGTTCGGTTTCCTAACCCTAATGCTAGGTCAAAATTCCCAAACATATTTTTTCTGAATTAAAATATTATATGATTTGTAATACATTAGCCTTTTTCAGGACCAGAGACATTTCTGAAATGCTCCAAACCCTTTACAAAGCTTAAATGTGCCATTATATATATAGCATACTGTAAACACTTTGGTAGATTCAGCTACTGTAACATACAATTTATGAAGAGAAGAAAAGAGTTGTAAATGCTCAATTCTGTAAAACTTATTTTTCCTTCTAGCAGTATACTTGGAGGTTTGGCAAAGTCAGATAACAATGGACTTGTTTACTTTCACTCAAGGCAGGAGAACAAGCACCGTTGTTCCCAGTGCTGCAGCCACACTTCTTTTTTACTCTTCTCCTGACTAGAGTGCCTGAGCCACCTGCTAATTCCCTGCTCCTGGACTGACTCGTGGCAGTCAGTTATGAAGTTTACTTGCACTCTGGCAACAAGCTGCATCTAGTAGGGAAATGTTGCATCGAGGTATGACCACAATGGTGCCCGCAGTGCTGACACATGGCATTGCAACGCTGGTGTTGCCATCACTTGACTTGGTGTTATTTGCCATCTGAATGACATGCACAGAGCCTGGCTTGTTCCTGCTCACAGCGTGAAACAAATATGGATGCTACCCAGGCTCTGAACTTTAAGAAAGACAGTGTCCTTCATCCTGGAAATTTTGCACCTTTTGTTAGGCTGTTGCTGGATACACAGTGCAGTAATGATGATAAATGTTACCTTTAAACAGCATGTCTAGGTCAAAAGGAGTAAAGAGGCACTTCTTCAACATCAGCCTGATCTTGTCTGGCAACTTTTCTTCTTCTTCTGGAGAAACATAGTGCGTTCAAAGGAATTTCAAAAATCATCCCAGGATCCATTAATGTGCACATCTTCTTATGTGAATATAAAAAGGATTTCAGAGAGAGTATAGGCTTTTGTCCTAGTGAATTGTATATGTGGCAAAATAGGGAAAATTTAATGTGTTTAATTTGGTAGTGATCTGTTGTTCTACTCCAGTCCTGTTGAGAATTCGCACCTTTTTCCTTCCTTTAAGGACCTTATTCTTCTTTCCTCTGCACAACTTTGATTTTGAAGAGCGAGAAAACAGGAGGCCATGTGTTCTGAGCAATAGCCTGTATGGTAGTATTGGTAACAGTTCAGGCTTGCTGATGTTGGACTGAGCAGGCATTAGAGCCATAAATCCCAATTTATCATGCCATTGTGGCTGTCTGTTTGGCAAAAAATACACTCAGAATAATTTGCTCTATCTGGACTTCAGATCCTTTCTAGGTCTATCCCACAATACAGCAAGACTTCAAGCAAATCAACAGTTCATCAAAATTTACTCAGAGATTATTGCTAAGTTATTGCTGGAAAAGATACAAGGACAAAAAATCTTGAAGAAAATTCACACAGTTTGGATAGAGACAAAAATCTGTGTGCTCAAGTAAAAAATCAAGAGTGACTCTTTGCTCTAATTTAGAGATTGCACTCCATTAGCTTCCTCAGAATTTGAAAAATTAGACATGACTCATGGTAAACTTGGAACATGGCTTAATATTCTGTCTAACAATGGAAATTAGCAAACCAAAATACCTTGCAAATTGACCTTTTAAACGCCTAAGTAGCTGACCAGGTTTGAATGCCTAATGCTGAGGAAAGGGTAATATGAGAGAATTGTAAAAAAATGTGGTTCTTAACTTCAGTCAGTGTTGACTGCAAAAACACTTTTCGAAATAACCTTTGTGGTGAAGTTAAACAGTTTTGTTCTGAAAAATTGTGGTGTACTTTTGTTGGAAGTATGTAACTACAAAATCATTTCCCTTGATTAGTCGGTGAAGGTGTTTCTTCAGTTCCCTTCAGTTTCTTTGGTTGCCTTTGACATAGACCACATTGTTGAATCACAGAGAAAGGATCAAATACCAACAACATTCCCTGATGTATGTAAGTTAAATGAACAGAAGGTTTTTGGAATAAACGAAGAGGTCAAGGATGAGTCCATTTTGTCAAGATTTTCTGTGTCCGTCTAATTTCAGACATTGGTTCTCGTGCCTGTAAGTGTCCAAACTGGTGATTTTGGTATGCAGATGGATAGCTGGAAAGCCTAACTTTAGGAAATTGCCCCTGTTTAAATATTCTCTTCAAGTGCACTTGTAACAGGGCCAGTGGACTGTGGTGATTTTTCTAGTTCCCATAACTGTGGTTATTGAACCATAGTAAAGGCTTTATTCACTTATTTGTTGTAGGGGGAAAAAGCTCTATTGGGCTTTCAGGTTCCCCTGTATTTCTGACAAGAAAATCTACACATATGCACATGCTTGTGCAAGAAACACAAATGATCTAAGCATAACTTGACCTTCCTGTTCATCCTCGTGTCACCTATGGAAGCGGTGAGTTTTGTAAGCCTGTTTCTAACTCAGGTTTTAATAATTTTACTCCTCCATACTCTGTCTGAAGTCTTAATGCATATATGTGTTCTTCTTACTTGCAACTCTGAATTAGTCTCTCTTTATTGCATGTTTATGTGTCTTAGTAACTCCCTGGAGACACAGAGTCAGCTGCCCATTGAAATTGGGATGTCACTAGGAATCAGATCTGGTACTTAGTTGACAGAAATCATCATTCTCCCTCATGCTGGGACATGGAGCCATAATCTTCCCAGACTCTTTTATGGAGGAGTGTGGCAGGGTAGAAGCATACAGGGAAGAATCACTTAGATCTTACTTGCATATGTAACAGAGTTTCTGGAGGATAGAAAATTTGCCTCAGACCCTCTGCTGGAGGCAGAAGAAGTAGAGGAAAAAATTCCCTTCAAAACCTCTGCATATCATTCCTCAAACTCAGAGTACACTTCCATTAGGTGTTTTGTCTTTACAATCTAAGTGACAGACATGTATTTTTAAAATGTTGCTGAAGGAACAAACTTTGTTTTCCGGCAACAACACAACTGTCCTTCACTATCTCCAGATACTGTAAGGGAGTTGGCTGTTATATGTAGGAAAAGATTAGGAGTCAGTGTAATAGAATTTTCCGGGGCATTCAGAACACCAATTTATTTCTCCAGTTGTCTATTTAAAAAATTGGGGTTTTAAATAGGGATTTTCTATCCAAATGTCTTCAACAGCATTTTAGCAAAGATCTACGGCAATCCAGAAGACAGGCCCAAGAACTTTTGCAATTCTCACAGTGCTGCTATGCAAAGAATTTATTTGGCTTTGAAATCTGTAATATACAACTCTAGCCATTATACTGCTGATATTCTCAGTAATGGTATTCTCATTTGTAATGGTGTCTTTGGTATGTGCTCTTTAAACTGGGAGGTGCTCTAAATGCACTAAATCAAAGCCCCCTGTTGCCTCTGGCCTTCCCACCCCTCTGATTTGCAGTGTGTACTTTTATGTGGTTTATTGCCGTTGGTCTGTATGTATATGCCATACCATAGGATTTTCTATCTGTACTGCAGCAAAAATTTTTGGTTTTGGACAGGCTGTTTTAAAAAGTGCTGATATTGCTATTGCCATTCACAAATATATTAGATTTTGATCTATTGTTTTGAGTCACAGAAAATGCACTTTCTTTATCCGCTGTTAATGGCATACAGTATACAGAACTTGCACTTTTGGTTTTTGAAATGACAATTCATCTGCTTTTGCACTTTGGTTCTACCCCTCTCCCTCGGACCTGTTTTGTAGGCAAAATTCTTGTATCAGTAGAGATGTATTTCTGATGTGTCCAGTTGATCCAGTTGCTGTGTGGCCGTGGCAGCTCATACCTAAGGGTGCCTTTGCTAACTATGTTGCTCTAAAAAGAATTGTATCCAGAATTTCCTTTGGATAAGAGAGACTGAACTGTCAACATGATCAAAGTGAATGTGTTGTTAATGCCTTTTCTCTAGTACCGCTGTCAGCAATGTTTCTGTTAAAGAGTCTGGAATTTGTTTCCTCCTAGTGGTGCATGTTTGTGTGTGTGTATGATTCACTGAAAAATGACACTGTAGGGGAGTCCATACATGTTATATTTTAAAATCAGATTATCTAATATGTGACCCCAAAACATACTGGTCTATCACATGAGATAATTTTTCCCTTTACGGCAGAATAGATGCAATCCCAAAATGAATGGTGGGCAGAGGGCAAAGTATGTCTAAGATATGTAATATAATTAAGCAAGCCATGCTAGCTGGTATTACCAGGTGAATTAAATCCCTTCACTAGTCAACTCATTAAAGCCAGAGATTCTTTAATATTAGATCATAGTGGATGCATATGCTTCTACTAACCTGCCAATGTGTCACAGGTATTGTAATGCCGAGGAGTCTTGATTTTGATTGCACCTCCACATCTGCCTGTGGCAGATGTGCCTGCATAGTCTTTTGCCAGTGCCCATCACATTTCCCTAAATGAGTTTACTGCAGCTAGAATAATTTCTAAATCATATTCACAGTAGGAAAAGACTGTAATTAAAGAAAATTGCACTCATGTGGGAACTCTGCAAACATGACACTGCTGGCTGGCATGGCGACACAGAAAATCATACTGAATTTTACTTCTGTATCATGATATACCTGCAGCAGGTCAGCTCTTCTGGTACCTTATTGTGATGTAGAGATGGTAAGATCTTGTTGCAAGAACTCCACAGCCAGATATGTGTGTACATATGCTGTGTTTGTTTCTTTGCAGGACCTTTCTAGTTCCCATGAAGATATTCTGATTGTTTTGGGAGTTTGGGATTTTTTTTTTTCCCCCTCAAATTCAGCTCAGTACATTTGACTTACCCATGCTGTTGCTGGTAAGAAGTCTCATAGGAGTTCTTCTCAAGCCAAGATATCTACTCAGAGAAGCAGCTGGCTACCAAAGGAGATAAGATGGTGTGATGTAAGTTGAACAAGCCAGTTCACAAACTGGCTCATACACTCTTAACATTTTTGTGCACCCACACACATACACACGCATGCGCTTCTTAGGAACTTCTCTTCCAGGAAGTCCCAAAGTGTCCAGTGCAGCTGGTTTTTGCTGTAAGACACTATTTACTGCATGTATGAGCACCACAGTCAGACACATAGTACATATAGAAAAATGATGTCTAATATTGTGTGTAAACAGACTCCTCCCGAAGAATGGTACTGAGATTTTACATAAAAATAGCCTGTGACTTCATGGGATCCAGCAGTTTCTGAAAGCCCAAATTCATGTAAGTAAACACAATCAAATCTTTTAATGAAAAAATGTGCTTATGCATGTCATCTTTTCCTTCAAAATGTTATAAGCATACCTTATAGCTCTGATCATGATTCTGCCTCTTGTACTGCAGGGGAAAAAAAGAAAGAAAGGAAGTGAAAATAGAGATAATAAGAAAAATCCTCAGACTTAGGCACTGAAAAATGTCTGTACTGGTCTCCCTGTACATGGATGAGACTTTGACAGTTTAAGATTAACACCATTTTCCATGCAAAGATCTCCCATTTCTCCTCTCTTTAGTTTTACTCCTTTCTTCCCTCTCCTTCCATCAGAAAGGGACTATTCAACCACCTAAGGAGAAGAGAAATACGTCTGGTAAAAATAGCTGTATGGAGGCTTCTTTTCACTTTCCAGCTTCTCTTCCACAGCCCTCCAGACCTCCAAAACACGTGATGTTTCTACAGACCAGATGAGAGAAAACAGAGAAAGATGACTTTTGTTATCTTTGTGCAACAGACACTGCATAAACCAGTTTGGGGCTGAATAGTTTCATGGGTCTTTTTTCTACTGTAGTGTGGAAAAAGCTTTTTCTTTTTCTGTGCAGGAGAACCACCTTTTGGATGGATTTCTGCAATTTTAATTCATTTTACAGCAAAATTTCACAGCAGTTGGGACAGAAAGTGAAGAATTCCTCATTTACTATTGAAAGTTGGCCAAAAGCTGAACTTGATGTACAAAGGGCCAAGACAAATTTAAAACTGTTTAAAAAAATCTCTTGCCAAAGTGATCTGCAGTCAGCCCACCAAGGTTTTTAGAAGTGAACAGTCTCTTTAAGCTTGGCTCCAACTTCTTTCTCCTGTAGTGAGTGGAAAGTGGATGATGAAAGTAATTTGCAACATTCAGAAATTTAAAAAAAACAGTGGTCTGGTGATTTAAGTAGCATTATGCTGCTTACAACTCATGAGTTATGTGTTAGATAGTCTGTTTTTCCTAGAATGCCATTTAGTGCCAGCCTGCATGTGTTTTGGCCTAGACTGCTGTCTCATAGGTTGTATACATTTAGATGTGTCTGGGAAAACCAGGCTCATGTAATGCTGGAGCCATCACCTCTGTCATCATTTGAGAAACATTTGAGAAAATCAAAGCTCACTAATTCCAAGTGCCTGCTTTCCTTTTTTGTTTCTATACACACAGATATATACACGTCACATGGAGATATACACTGATCCATTTTTATTTTTTTTTTGATTCCTTCTTGTTTTTGCAATGTATGGAAACAAGAGTGGGGTCTGTACATAGTTACAGTTAGTCTTAGCTAAAATGGAACAAGCAAGGTTGTTATGCTTGACTTGAGCATGATCCCAACAAAAATCCCAGTGAAAGGAGGTGTTGAGACATTTTAGGGTAGGAGGTTGAACCATGTAATTTATCATTTCTTTCAGCTAAAGCAGTCCTAATCCTTTCTCATGATATTTTGTTCAAACAATATAGGTTCACATCTGTCTTTTCAGGACCAGTGTGAATATATATATATATATATATATATATATATATATATATATATATATATATTTCCCCCCCTACCTACATTGTCCTGTGATTTGAAGAAAGACAGGCTGTAGATAAAGTGATGCCTTGAGTTTTAGCTTTCATATTTTCCAGATTCTGTACTGCATTAGTATATAACTCTGAACTTCATTTAAAGTGTTAACAAGTTCCTCCACAGTGTATTTAGACAAAACAATCCTTTTCCAGCCCTAGAACCA